>VYZQ01039848.1:26434-44058 GCA_013400655.1 Mystacornis crossleyi
AGTTAATTTAATAAAAATATGACATAATTGTCCTGGGCTCTGATATCGTTGTACTTGTTTTTTCCCCTTCAAGAGCGGATTAGAATATTCAGACATACTGAATAATGAAAGAGTTGAGTATTAAGGACATATAATGGAAAAATTTCAGCGTCATGCGTGGCACGGCATTATCCAACTCACTATAAATAGTGAACAAAATATAAAATCTTCTCTATTATCATTGAATCAAAAAAGTAGTTCTGGCTTATCGACATACCATTTATTTTGTTTTTAATAGTTCATTTGCAGACACCAGGATATGCAAAAATGAGACTAAAGGAAAATGTTTCACTTGTGTCTTACAAGAAAACAGTTTAAGGGCAGTCACATTTTCCGACTTTGTAGTTGAAGGTGGTATTTTATTCATTAGCTTCTTCATTGAAGGGTAATAGTTCTTACAGTCCTCACAATCTGACCATCTTTGCTCATGGAGAGTAGCATTTCACTCACAGACACACTTCTTAATTCAGTGAAGCAAGTTAAGATTATTTTTTTCTTCACTTGGTACTGCTACTAGATATCTTCCTTTAGTATTATGAAATAGAGAGAAGATATAGTGGCCGTATCTTAAATATTATGGCAATGAATTCTTCAAGTTGTATTTTACAGAATTTGTAGAACTCCCTTTACTTGCCTGGAGATCTACACAGGGAAAACATTGAAAACCATAATCCTTGTAGCACTTGAAAGCCATATTCCTCCCTGATACTTTTCACTGCAACTCTCAGGATATAATATAATAAGGAAGGTGTTCAGTAAATGTGTGTTAATGTCACAGTTCAGAAGAGATAAAATGAATGTGGGGAAACCTTGCCCAAGTTTCCCTTCTCATTCCAGTTATATTCGCCGCACTGTATATTTACTTTGAAGTGCAGATCTAATTAAAAGTTAATGCATCATTAAAATGATTTGTAATAAGTATATTCAACTTCATGTGAGCATGATATCCTCATTATTGAGTCCAGAATATAGCTGGGATCCTTCACAATGAAGAAAATCATTATTCATAACAAATATCTTTCTGGTGACATTCATTCCACATATAAATGTGACCTAAATGTTTTATCTTTTAAATAAGTGTAACATGTATGAAGACCTGCTGCTGAATAATTTTTTTCTTGGATGGTATCTGTCATTAAGAGGAGTATTCCTTTAAATGGGTTCTACTGTGTTTTTTCAAGAGAAGAAAATAAGCCTTCTACAGAATTAATGAAGCTGGCTTTTTAGCCTAGGGTAAAAAGCTGGCTAATGAAGTAATTCATAGTGACAGCCCATGATCTGAATTATATGAATTATTGCTTATTAATGGGATTAATTGCTTCTCATGCTATAATACAAAATTTATGCACTTGTCCAAAATCTAGGTCCATAATCTGAAGCAAAAAGAGGGAAGAAAGGCTGTATTAATTATATGTCATGTCCACATCTCTGAATGTCCATACTGCAAGAGACTGAATGTAGGTAATTTTATAAAGAAATGACATGAAGTGAAAACTATAAAATAGGGATAAGAAAGACGATAATAAGTTCCGTTCAGCTGAGGCAGTGTATCAGATTGAATCGCTTTGTTAAGGACTTCCATTATCTTTATGCTCTCTTTCAATATATAATAAAAGAACATTTATCTCGTATAGCATAATTTTATACTGAGTATAAAAGTACCTGAGGAATAGAAAAAGAAAACTTTCAAGATCACAGAAAAACAAGCTCAAAGTGAAATCATATTCCACATAGACATGTTAATTTATTAAACATATAGTTTTCTTTGTATTATTGCTATTCTTTGAATTGCACATGTGCGCTGAGGACTTCATCTGGAACTAGAAGCCCGACTGCACTGTGACTTGACCAGACATAACAGAAAAATGGGCCCTTATGCCCAAATTTTTTTATGGAGAGGAGGAGTGGGGAAAATTAGACCTATGAGTTTACATCTTTCAGAAACGTCATGTCAGCTGAATCTGTTTTGCCTGATTCTATGTCTATTGAGGATATTTATATTCATGTGGTCTTACTTGCCCTGGCATCTGTGAGCTCTGTTTAAGGGTATCCGAAGATCTGATCCTATATCAGGTCAAATCAAGGTCTCTCAGTTATCAGGAAATTAACAATCGGCTAAAATATCCAAGCATTTAGGAAGAAAATTGGAAAATCAATTCAGACTGAAGAAACAACTAAACCTCTCTCTCACACATCATGGCTTGGTGATCTCACCCCTGCTTTACACAAAAGATGGACAAATCAAAGCACTGCTGCAAAATAAGATATTGCTTCTTTTTGCTAAAGAGAACTTCACAGCAGTGCCTGTCATAGAATCATAGAATTGTTTGGGTTGGAAAGGACTTTAAAGATCATCTTGTTCCAACACCCCTGCCATGGGCAGGGACACCTTCCACTAGACCAGGTTGCTCAAGGCCCCATCCAACCTGGCGTTGACCACTTCCAGTGTTGGCTTGGATCCTGATTGCACACAGGAACATCGAGAACACTGAGGTCTTTCTAAAACTTCTCCAGAGATGCTGGGACCATATTACTCTAATGCCACTCTTACGGGCTATTGTTTAGAGAACACACCTGATACCTTGTCCGGCAGTAGTGCCAATTGTAATGATATTTTTTAGGTATGATTCTAATGCCCTAATGAAAATAACATTAGCGCTTGTATTACAATCCAGCTTCAAAACTAATACCCTGGGGATCTTACCTTTCTAATTTTCATTTACTTTTTTTCCATTCCCTGACTTCAAAGGCAGTGGGTAGTCCTGGTCACAGAGATCCCAGAGAGAGAGGTGATTATGACCTTACAGCTTCCCTGGTTCCCTGGTTCTTAGTTCAGAATAGATCAGTTCCGTCATTATTAGGCTTCTCTTTCCCTCTCCCATCCCCTTTTTTGTTTGTTTCTTTGTTTGTTTGGGGTTTTTTTTTCCTTTTTTTTTTTTTTTTTTTTTTAATTGCCAATTTTGAAGACTCACTTGGCTTGGCATGACAAATAAAATGAATAAACCATTTTAATTTTCAAAGTATTTTCTGCATAGCTATGGCAGTCACACAGAATAAAGCGTGAATGGTAACATACAGAAACAGTGGTCTACATGCATCTTAACATTGCTACAGTTGTGATTAAAGGGAAAAGTTTTTTACTCTGAACTTTATATTCACTATTTACATGGCATGTCCCATAGAGAGGTGGGAAACGGAAACAATGCATATTCAGATTTTAATATATCAGTAGAGATTTGAAAGGAGTTTCTTTCCATTTAAAATTTTAGAAATATTATTCAAAGAGTAAAGAAGCTATTTTTTGGTGTCAAAGTTATGGATGAATTTCAATTTTATTTTCTGATGCATCAAAGTTTCACCTTTTTCTTCCTTTCTTTTTCTTGAAATACTTAGGCAACTGAAAAAGTAACTAACTACAGCACAGAGCTACACACATGTAAATTATTAGATGCATCTGCTCTTTATGATATATATATCTGTTAGCTACATTACATATTTATTAGAAAAATATATATCTCTGTGTGTGTGTGTGTGTGTGTGTGTGTGTGTGTGTGTGTGTGTGTGTATGTATATCCTAGATTTCTGCTCAGGTTCTTGTGACTGTTCCAAACATCCTTTGGCCTGTGTAGCTAGCTGGCCAAGCCCATGAAAGGGCACTCTTTAACCCCTCACTTAATTTCATCTCTGTCAGATGCCTCTTTTTCAGCCCTTTCCTGCTGTTCCAGCTGTGTGTGACACTGAGACACCGCTGGCGCCACTGCGCTTCCTCAGCAGCAGGAAGGGATTGCACTGGTTGGGGTGCCTCAGCAAGGCTCAGAGCTTGGCTCCAGAGCTCTGAAGCTTTGCTCTATAGCTTACAGGTGAATAAATATTTCTGGGAAATAACTTGTGAACACAGTAAAGATGTCAGAGATTAGGGAGGAGTAAAAAAGTGTCATAGTCATTGATGGTAATTAATAATATAATTGACTCGGCACCAAAGATATTTAGCTCACATTTCACATTCTATTTTCAGTTTTTAATTTTCCTGCTTCCTTTGTTGCCTGGTATTAAGACCTAGGAAAAAAAAATGCTCTTGGGATTAGGTACATTTTATATATCTACCTGCCTTTAAAAATCATACCATTTGACATAATAAAAGGCTTCATACAGTTAATATGTACATTTCAAAATTGGAACACTTTTCCATTTTATTAGTCAAAAAGAATTAGTTTCAAAACTTAGACCACTGTGAAAATCCTCCGTTGACTACACTGCCACTATTTCCATGAAATAGTTTTATTGCTAACACAGAGTTTTCTTTGTCTGAGCAGAGGTGGCTGTGTAAAACACCACCGTGACACAGCCCAGTGCTGTGGACAGTGTGGTCATGAATAAAGTAAATACAGGCAAGCAGCCTGCTTTCCACAAACTGGCTTCTATTCCTCTCAAAACTAGTTTTCAGGGACTAGAGCAATTTTGATCAACCTTTTGGTCCCTATGCACAGCAAAAGTCTTCATCTGGCAGTCAGCCAGGCAAACGCAACACATGCAAACTGCACAGAGAGGAAATGTTGAGAGTGTCTCAGTGGTGAGAGAAGGTACGTGCTTTTCATTAAGGTCCGGTGTCCTTTGGGAAACAGAACTGAACTGGCCTGAAACTTCCAAGACAAAACACTTGTGTTGCCAGCAGCCTCGTGCATCCCTACAGGAGGTCTTAATAGTCCCTTGTTTTACCCATCATCTCATGCCAAAGCAGCCCTTCCACAGGGAATATCTACATTCATGCAAAGTTTTCCATCCACTTTGAACTTGAATTTAGAAAGGAAGGACATTTTCCTTAAAGAGTAATCACAAAGAAAAAGAAATATTCACGCATTCCCCATTCCAATCATTCTGGATTGGGTTCCTGAGACACCTTTCAAAACAGTCTTGCAATTATCCTTCAATTAACTGGTCAAATCTCTCAATCAGCAACAGTGAGAGAAACTCCCAGCATTACATATTGTTGCTCATTCCCACCAGCTGAAGATCCAAGTACCTTCATGTCAGGGTCAGGTAGGTGCCAGACACTCAACTTGCATCTGATCCTTCTGCACATACTAGCGGTCGTACATGGAAAACATCCCACTTGTTTTGTGGAAAGTTCCCAGAAGGTTGTGCTGAAAACTTGATTCACTTTAACAAGAAGCTAGGAAGCGTAATTCCAGTGCTGCTTCCTTTAAGAAAAAAGACATCAGGCTGAGTTACTTAGTTTGGTAGAACAATTGGTAACAATGCCATTATTAAAGTTTCATAAAAATGTGTTCCTTTAAACACAGGCTTATATCTGACTTCCAGAGAGCAATTATAGTAACTATAATGTGACTCTTGTGGTAAAAAGTGACATGCACAATGCAGTGAGGCTTTTGAATTTTTAAATTAGTAAGAGCAGCCATTGAGAATATACTTCAAATTTCACTATCAAGGCAAAAGGAGGCTGAAAACAACTTACAATCTAGTTCATGTTTCACTTGGAGGTTTGAATTTTGCATTGGTTTCTGGGCCTTAGCCCACTGCTGCAAAGAAGCTGCCTCAGGCTTGAAATATGGCAATTGTTCCCAGGCTGTGCCATTTTCCTCAGCTTTCTTTAAGTCACTGTGGAAAAAGTTAGCCCTGGTAAAATTTAATCCTTCATTAAAGAGTAATCTAATTTAAGTTGCTTTTTAAGAAGTTGGTTAAATAGTAGGCAGAAAAAACAGCATGTAAATAAACTTCTAAATGAATTTACTTTATCACAGTCATTTTCTGTGTTTTGCTACAATGAAAGCTAAACTCATATGACTGTATCTAAAATTGTTAAAGAATGAAGATGGAAAACAGAAACAAATTTCACTTCTGTGATATCATACAAAAAAAGAGTGAATTTTTTGTTCAGTCTATCAAGAAATATGAAAAATTACTCTTGCCAAAAATTCAACAACACAGATGACATTTCAGGTATGAGGTAAATGAAAAATTGAAAAGAAAAGGTATGTGAAGTAAGTTCCAGGACCAATGGAAAAAAAATCCTATATGTTCAACAAAATTATCCAAACAGTAAAAGAAGCAGTATTTGTCACATACTTTCATTAGTATAAATTATTCACTCAAAAGTATTTTTGCAAAGAATTTTGAAAACAAATAGAGCAGCTTCCCTTGTTTATAGACTGGTGGATAGCTTCATAACTTGAGTTTGGCAAGTGTATTTATTACGGCCTCTACATTTTTAATTTGTTTTTTTGGGGATTGGGGTTTGAGATGAGGTTTGAAACTACTGTATTCATGGAGAAAACACAGTTACAAAGATGTTATTCCAAAACCCGAAACTTTAGGAAAGTAGGGTATTTGTGCCTTGGGAGATTCAGATTCAATTTCTGGTCGTGTGGCAATTAGCAGGATGGGACTTGTCAAGACACTTAGGGCCACTTTTTAACTAATGATGTCAGAAATAGGTTGTTCCAATCTCACTGGCAGCCAGCATTTGGACATATGACTTAGAATTCATATCAGGTTTATATGAGTTGGGTAAGTCAATGTCTAAGTCTCAGGACTAAGCAGCAGGTGGGAATCAACTAAAGTGGTTGGGTTCTGGACATGATGTCTGGCTTTGCTTTCAGAGCATTCCCTGGCAGCAGCCCAGGGCTTGGCACCAGCACCTTGTTTTGGGAGTTTGGGGTACCTGAAAGTGCACATAATATGTCTGGGGCATCACAGTTGTTCACTGGGAAGTGAAACATTCTGGGTGCATGGGTCAATTCTTCTAAGTCTTTTGATGGAAAACAGACTATTTTGTGATGGAAATCTGCCTGAGGTCCTGCTCTTGTACTTTGGCTACCCAGCCTACAAGGCCATGTGGGAACAAAGAAAATCCAAGCCAGGGGCTTGAGTTCTCTGGAGAAGCAAAGATTTTTTGTAGCTGCTGGAGTTTTTTTGTTCATTACCTTGGTTAATTACCCATTTGCCCCAAACACCAGCAGTGTGTAGTCTGACAAGCTGGTCTCAAAGATCACAGGTAATGGCAGCAGCTCTTTAAGCCCGGGCCAGTGCTTGAGAAACTCATTGACCAGCCAGCTCTGTGGCTTACAGCCTCTTTGAGCCCACCCAACAATCCAGGAAAATTCTTTAGAGTTTTCAATACAATTTAGAGTAGGAAACTTCAAAATGAAAATACTTAATTCACAAGAAACTCTGCCCTCTAATAATCACAGAGCATAATGAGCCTTTTAAAAGCCCTCTGTTTCTCATGGTGCAAAACAATTGAATTTTCTTAGAAAAACTCCATCTTACATAAATTAAAAATTATAAATAATGAGCTTTTGAAAATTTTCTTCATTTTTCTCTCTCATAATTCTATGTATAAGTATTGTACTTTCTTGCCTTTCTAGTGGGGCAAATTCTGTCTCTCTTTTATTCCTGAATGTATTAAAAAAAATTAATTAAATGGCAGAATTTTTGAGACAAAAAAAAATGTTTTCTATGCCTTAATAGGGACTGCTCTTCTAATTCTTTATTTTAAAATAGCTGCATTATTTCTGGCAAAATGATGCTTAGCCAGTACCTCGAGGCAAAAAGAAAAAAAATCAGCAGCTCTGAGAAGCAATCTATCAGGATTTCAGCTTTCAGTGATAGGTATCAGCACAACATACGCCTCGTGTTTTATCCATGCCTACACACTTGTACACAGCCTCCTCTTCCTGAAGACATGCAACCATGGTGTAAAATAGAACTTCCTGCTTCAGGCAACATTATGACAATTTCTTTTCTTCCTAATGCTCACTCAGGAGTTTTAGGGTATTGACAGTAGTGTCAAAGTGGCCAAGTTTCTGATCTGCCATCTCCAGCATTTTTTTCAATTGCATGATGAATTTAACATTTCATATGGAGGATTCCACTTTGTAGGTATATGCTTCAAGTGGTGTTTTGTTTTTGTATCTATACTGCAGAGTTTTGTAGAGATATGCACAAGGGGGTCTGAAGAACCACCTTATTAGTGTCACAAATTTCCTTGACAAAATTTCCAACTCTCTTTAGGGACCTTCTTCTGACATATGCTAAAAATTCAGGACCATGGGTTGTTCCACTGAGAGATACAGGAGACAGAGGAAAACAGTTTTATGGTCAAAACTAGACTTTTGACAAAATTTCCAACATCTTTCTCAGTAAGGTGAGACACATAAAAGCCATGACACAATCTGCATGCACTTGGGAGGGACTGCAACCCTTTCCGTCATCACACAACGGAACAATCCTATTTGATTTTGTAGGGAAGGAAAAGTCACAGAAAACATGACTTTAGGGTTACATAGGTTGAAGTCACAAACCCAAGCTTTCTCTCTGATCCTCAAAATACCTGGTTAGGAGTTTGAGCATGGTCTGTTGACCTCTGGAGTTCGCAGTAATACTTCCCAAATTTCCAAAGTGTTTGTGGCAAAGGAAATAGCTAAGAAACTCCATCCTTGTCCTGTCAGTGTCTCAGAAAAAAACTACACAGTGATAGCTGCTTAAGCTACAATATTGCTTTTTTAAGAACTTGATTTCAACTGATCTTGTTTCAGGCCACCTGGCAGTATCAGCCTGGGCTTTTTCACTCCAACCCCACTAAGCCTTCCTTTCAGTAGTTGCCTTTTGAAACTGCAAATTAGCCTGAATTAATTTGAGCAGGAAGTTAATGTTGAGCGAAGAGCTACTCTCTGAATTCTTTAAAATAAGCTGTCTCTGACCACTAATAAAGCAGAGCTCTTTAGAGCTGATAAAATGAACAATCATCACCAAAACATCCTTCCTGTTCTTCCAGCCCTCAGCCAAGACAGGGAATCAATACAAATACAGTTCACAAGGTAACATTATGTGTTTTTCCAAATAAATGAAATGTGTCCTAATGCCCGTCATCTTCCACGAGATCTTTGTATTCATAACTTCCAAAAACCGAGGCCAATAGAAACACAATGCTTTTGATCAGAGAACATATAATTGGTGTAAGTTATTCAATGTCATACTTGTGCTGACTTTCTCTGTAGAGTGTACAAAGCATAATTTATTTTTTGCTTCTAGGAATATCCTGGTTTTTATCACTGCATACCATGTACAAAAATTTTGATAGGTTTTTTCATCATAATCAGTACTCTCTTCTGGTTTTGTAGATAGCCTCTTTTGGAAAAGTACTGTCCTTTCCACACAAATTTTTACTCAAATCTTATTCAAAATGTCATAAACACTTGTGCTGGCAAACTGACAATTGTTTCTAACTTTGGAGGGAAAAGAGTCTGTTTCTGTGCAACTGAGGATTATATGCCAAACAATTTCACTGATGTACAATAATTTCCTGGTCTTTATTTATTTCTCTGATATATTTCTGGTTTTGCTAGCCTCCTGTTCAGGTAAATCATGTCTCAAAAAATCAGCAGGGCTGTGGATAAGGAAAGAACAAAACCAATCCTTCCTCTGTGGGTAAATCTGTCCTGGTAAGTATGTAAGAAGTGATCAAAATGATTTTTCTTGGGAATTGTTTAGTCTTCCGTTCTTTTTTCAAACCCTTCATTCCCATGTAAATCCCGGACATGCTTCTGCTTACACCTAAGCCAGTGAAATGAAGGATAACATCATAATTTTCAAGATGGTCCAAAGCCTGTTTTGACTTTTATAGGGGAAAAAAACCCGCGGCAGAAATAAGAAATTTTAGAACAAATTTGTGAAGAATATGACATGGGGCAACAGGACAAACCTCACTTCAGAATGTCCTTCAGCAGCAACTCAGTTGTTATTTGTTTCCTGGTAACTCTGGAAAGCACACCCAGTGGAGCCCCTGGAACACTGAGCATGAGGATCACTACTTCCTTCTTAAGTGGCCGGTGTCCTGATACTTTTGGTACTGATTTGCAGTTCTCTTCTTGGATTTCATACTTCTTTTTACTCATCAGAAAACTTCTGCTGTGGGACACCTGGGACTCACAAAGTGTATAGCCTTTCCTGAACAAGACATGCCTCCGCTAAATTACTTTGAGTGTCAAAGAACATCTTGCTGTAGTAGATGCACTGATGATGTGGCAAATTCACACCAGTTATTAAATATCAGACCATTAATACTGATTGCTTTTTTAAAGAAATAATTTTCCATTACTTTTTTAAGAAATGTGATTTTCAGATGCAGAATTATTTAGTATGTCTTAGGGTTATGATTTCTATTAAACTGGCAGCTTAATTTCTGATTTCTGAGCCCATTTTTGTTGGTGATCTCCTGTGTGATTCTCAGTTTCTTCAGCTGACTGTGTGAAGTGGCACTTCATTGATTTTGTGCTTTGAAAGCAGTGGTACTCTAAGAGTCTTCCTGAGACCGTGTCATGGGTTAGCATAGTTTGAAGTTTTAGTTAAGGAAAAAAAATTATTCCACCAGCCAAGGAAGTGATGTTTGTTGCAAAGAGCTGTTGTAACTTCCTCCAGAACTTGATAGAACCAATCAATTGACTAATTTGAATATTGACAGCTCTATTAAGCCACTCAGAAGCTGGTTACGCCTCTGTAAAGACATCATTTAAAGACAGACAAGGCGGGAATCTCTCTCTTGCTTTTCCGGTCTCTGGCTACGTAACTTGGGTCAGACCAGCTCAGCCCTGTGGGCCAGGCTGGGCCTGGCCAGGCCTGGCCCACTTGGCCGGCGGGGAATGGGGCCATGGCCCTTCTCCGTCTTGGCCCTGGTGCGGCCTGGCCATGGCCCGTGGCTCCATGTGGGCCAGCCTCTCCCGGCACATCTCGGCTTGGCTTAACATCTCAGCTGTTCCTGCTCAGTTAGAGCAACCCCACAGCTCTGTGCAGGCCAAAATGCCCTCCCTCCCCCACTCCGCTCCGGCTGTCAAAATAAAACTTACCACCAAACGAGACCAGCTCCAGCCACGCTTGGCAGAAACAGATAAACTCCAGCTGCAAGGGCACGGGAAGATTAACCCCTTCAGTGCTGTAAGTTCCTTCCTCAGAGAGATGAAACCTACAGGCACCAATCTGTTCCCAGGTTAGAGGGAAAGGGCACATCAATAGACACCATGATTAGTGACACCTAAGTCAGTGAGAAGAAAGAGCTGAAGCCCAGAGAGAAGAGATAGAGGAGATGCTAGTAAGCTGAAATTCTTTTGTAAAGCTATGGTGATGGACTGTGATATATTAGAGACCCCCTTGTAATTTCATGATAAGCATGGGGGAAGAGCTTTCAACTGTAGCCATGAGCAAAGCGCCTGTGCTGAAATGAATAGATGTTGGAGTAGCTGTGATCCACTGAGAAGCCTGAACAGAGAGAGTTAGTGATGAGGTGAAGACCTTTTGCTCCCAGGGAAGAAGAAGAAGACCTCTGTTCCTAGAGATGAAGATGATCCTAGAGATAGATGAAGAGAATCTTTGCTTTGGAACTGCTCATCCTTAAACCAATACCCCATTTTGCTATGAGTGAACCCTCGAAAACAGTTGTGGGGAAAGCTGTGATTTGAGGGTAGGGACTTACACATGCCAACAGAAAACCATCCCAGGTCGTTGTTGTGCTGTGACATTGAGGCCATGAGAAGACTGTTTTTGTGGAGAAGCTCCATAGCATGAACAAAAGAGACTCCTCTCCCTAAATGAACTGATGAAAGACTATTATAGAGTGGTAAACTGACTGAAATAATCCCAAGTTTGTGTCTTTATATTGTAAGTGGAAGGAGGGAGGACAACGGGGGGAGAAGTGTTCTGAAGGTTTATACTGATCAAAATCATAGTCTGTTATATTTTGTGTGAGTTGGATAAAAGGGGGAGGTGCTGGAGGAAAAAGGGTGTTTTTTTGCTTTAATTCCTTCTTATTTATTTTTACTTTTATTTCTATTAATAACCTTCTTTATATTCTTTAAGTTTGGTGCCTGCTTTGCATTCCTCCCTAGTCTTATCTCACAAAAGGTAAAAAATGCAAACTAACCCACTACAGACTGTGAAGGAAACAGGGGAGGGTTGTAAAGAGTAAGATGGTTGGATACACTGACTGGATGCTTCAAATGGAACATCATTTTCCTGCAGTAATGGTCAGCTCTAGACCTTTCAGCTGTTCTGCTGTTCTGACACTACACTCCAGAAAATGCATAGACATTTTGGCTATATCAATATCTAATGACAACTATGGAAGGACTAAATAGATTCACTCTGAACTTTTGGGATCATTCACTCTGGGCAGAGAGTGAGGATCCCAGGGGGACTGAGATGTTCTTCTTCCTCCTGTTTTCAGAGGAACTACATTTGTAAAGACCTAACCAGGGTAGAAACCCCAGACATTAAAATTCTCTAATATGCACACCTTTTGAGACACTAAAAATAACTCTTGATTAAATACATAGATAGCTTTCTGTCATTTTAGTGTGTTTTTAGTCAACACACAAATTTGGATGCATTGTTCACTTCTCAAATTTTCCAAATAATGTCCCCAAACACTCACTCAGCCAACATTACCATTGACAGCACTGCCAGGTAAGGCTGCAGGGCAAGGACTGATAGCAAAGATCTTGGTACAAGACAAATTCATTAGACAAACTAAATAATTTAGGCACATTTGAAAAGCAAATGAATGTAGAGGTGTTCCCTTATGATTATTGCTCACATAGATTTTTTTTTAAGAGGAAAAAACATAAATTAATAAAGGCAAGAATGTCTTTAATGACAATATTAGTGGCTGCCCTGTGGTTATTAAGACATGCACTCATTGTAAACTATATTGATTTTTCCATTAGATAAAATTCTCTGGTTAAATCGTTATTTGCAACTATAATCTAGACTGGCTGTGTTGGTCATTATCATGATAAAATGTGGTCAGAAAGTTTTTCATTGAAGCCCTGACCACATATTTTCAGAGAGACCCCTTAACAACATCAGGGAGAGTCAGATGCTGTCTATAAGTGCAATGGTCACTGCTTTTGTGGAGGCAGTGGTGCCACTGATTAATGGAGTGAGTTACAGACTCACAAATTCTATTTTATCTAAGAACAACCAGTTCTTTGCATCATGCACTGTGTGAATTTACTGCATTTGCAAATTAAATGCCTGACCCGGTGAAAATTCATATGAGAAGTTTCAGAAAGTTCATCCAAAACCCTTGTGTATGTACCTAAAGGATTTGCCCATCTACAAAAAACAGCTTCAGTCTTGGCAGTTTGCTGCTTCTCTTAGGAGAAGGTTTGTTCTGCCCATCTGTGGCCCTGATTTTTACTTGAAAGAGTTATTTAAATAAAGATATATGTTTAGAGATTTACAGGACATGTGAATGACTAGAAAAACTCTTCATAGGACAAGAGAAAAATAAAGAGGAGCTGAAAAATGTGGATGCAAAAAGCCTTTTCCACATTCTCCATAACCAGCCAATACTGTACAAGAACAAGTTTTCTTATCCTGTTTTGCGCCAGAACATTAAAATTTATACTGGTTTCTCTAAAGTGACCCTAAAATATTGCGTTGGACACCTTTGCCTTGTATGTGTCACCATTTGTTATCAACCGTAAATAATCTGACCTATGGTTTATGGTTCAGTCATCCTGTTTCAAGGACAAAGTCATCTAAAGCGTTCTACCACTTCAATTCTCAGACCATCTGAGGTCTTCAAACCCTTTCCTTTACTACTGAAGCAGGAAAGAAATCAAAATCTAGCACTGTGGGAAAGATGGTGGCCCTAATTGGACTTACTTTCCTGTGAGTATTTCACTGCATATCTCATCGTGCAACACAATGGAAGTTAGTGGTGCCCTTTGGGTGCCGATAGCCCTGTGGGAGCCAAGACACATCTTACAAGGCAGTGATTTTTTCTTTAACGTAGAGATGCCAAAAGCTGTCTGAAATACCATTAAATGCATTACACTAAAATAAAACTTAGAGCTTTCAGTAATCATTCAATAGTGGAAGTGGCACGTTCTGTTCAAAAGAGTTCTGTTTTCAAATGAATCATGTGAGAGAGAGCAGAACACTTCATCAGATCATCAGAGAAATTCAGAGATCCTTCAGTAGGAATATGGAGCTCCTTTCCTGCAGACCTCTGCAATTTAAAGCTGCTTTTCTTCCTCTTCTTTCTGGTCTTTGAAGGGCTAGGGACCTGCAGGAGAGGACTGAACATTTTGGATTTTTTGAGGGGCAGCTCTCAGTAATTTCTATCTTAAATGACTTCTTGCCTTTCAAGAATACAGTCTGGTATTAACTAAATTACAGCTATTCCTGACCAGGAGCAGAGCAATGGTTGGTGGCATGGCTTGGGGCCAGAGCACAGAGTGAAACAGTGACTGGTGTCTGTGCTCAAGCAATTCTCTTGCTACCATGTGCCAACCACCCACGCACACAACACACCCATGAAGTCTAAGTGTGCTGGCAAAAGAATCCTGCCCTATGGCTTCAGTCCTGCTTTCTTATTGCCTTCTTGGATCACTCAGTCATGCAATCAGAATTATAAAAATATTTAAATATTTCCCATTTTTAGATGCTCAACTACTTTGGAAAATTTAGCTATTAAATCAAGATTCCTTAATCCAGGATTTGGGAGAATACATACTTGATGTTTTGGTAGGTAGGCATGCCAATTCTACAGCAATAGAGGTCTTATATGTATTGAAGAGGAAGAGGTACACTCACTTTTGATGCTCTTACCGACCTTGCCTACCGGGAGAATAAATGAGAATCAATGTATAAAGGAAGTTGGGAAGAGCTGCTTAAGAGTTTGCTGAACAGGGATGTCTTTTTTGATAAATTCTTCATGTCAAATGCCAACAAGTTTAAAAAAGGAGTGAGTGTTGTAATTGTGATATCCTGTTCAGGTTACACTACCCTCAGGGAAACTGCTACTAATGACTGAATTAATAAATGAGAAATTGTTTTATGTGTTACAGAATTTAAACCAGCCCCCTGCCCCAGTTTCCCTGTCTGCTTATTTTTGCAACGGTGTGAACAAAGAAGGCATTTGCCAATGCTTTATTAACCTGTTACTCTCGCTAAGCATTTCCGTGTAAAGCTGTGGAAGGCAGGGCTGTGTGCATTACAGCTGGGAGCAATGTCTTCTTGGATCACATACTCCGCAATCATTGTGTAGAAAAGTGTAAAACAAGTACCTTCAGAACCTGTGATCGCAATTTTTGGCATCATAACCACTTCTTTCTAAGCTTGTCTACATGATTTGTGCCATGGCGCTGTGGGAACAGATATGAAGAGATAAATTCAGTAATGCAGCTTCCTATTTAACTTCATACTTTTAGAACACCTTGGAAATGCAATGGCCAGTGCATTATTTATAACACAGGGGTTTTTGTTGTTTCTCTTCAGTATCATCTAAGTATGCCTCTTGAGAAGGTAAATGTCATGCGGGGCAAGTTTTTCCTGTAATTCTTACTCCTTTGGGATTATATGATTATCCTTTCATGCTAAAATTGTTCTATCTTCACAGTTTTTTGTGGGTGTATGCTGCTATTACCTAAATTATAAAAATGGACTGTGCAAAAGTACTAGCTCATTTATGCATAAGATACTGCAGTTTTGTTGGGAAGAGCTGAATAAAATAAGCATTCCTGTTTTTAACATGATTATGTGACACATAGGGTAGATACAGATAAGGTTGCACAATGCATCTTTAGTTTCTCTTTAACAAACAGACAGCTCCTTTTCAGGTCACAATTGCAGGCACATTTTGTTCTATTCAAAAGAATGCAAGAAATATTTTCCTGATTTTTATCTGCTTTTAATTAGACTTCTTCAACAAAGAAAGCATTTGTTACATTTTTTTCAAGCAAAGCAACCACAAAAAAAAAAAATTGCTCTTCATTCAGATACAGATTTACCTTGAGTGAGAATGGCTAAATTAATATTCATTTTAGTCCTCTCTGCCTCTGATAATGGTAGAACTTAGTGTGTTTACAGTTCTAAGATCTTGCAAAAAAGAAATTATTTTGTTTTGCTTGGCAATTTTATTAGTCTGGTGATAGGTACTAGCTTCCTTCCTCAAAGCTACATCGTGATACTGTGTGTGTACACAGAAGGATGTGTGCAGACACACCTCTGCATCCAGCACAGCTCTGATCTTATTACCTGGGCCACATATGAGGACAAATCCCTAATGTTAACTCTACTTGCTACCGTATCACCTATCCAAAGGCTGATTTGGAAACGAGAAACTCTAACCACACATTTCTCTTCAGTCATGACAGCTTCTGCATTCTGTGCTCAGATGTGTACCTGGCTTCTGCTGTGGACTCAGGGCCACCAGTCTCATCATCTACTTCTATGACTTTGTGATATAGAAAAATATCAAAAAATGCCACATTATTTATTATAAACTGGAAAACAGAGAGAATCTGAAAGTAATCTGAAAATCTTGGCCCCCAGTGAAATCAACAGTGAACTCAGTGTTGGTTTTGCACTGGCTAGAATTTCAGCCAGGGTTTGTATAGTTTTATTTCTTTTGGATGCAGAAAATTGGACGGAAGCATGTTTACAAAAGTTATACTTTAATAAGGTGCCTCCCTGCTCCTGCCTATGAATGCAGGTGTTTCTGTTTCCAGAAGATAAGTGATACAAGTTCATAAATTGCTACACAGAACAGCAGAAAAATGAGATCTAGTACCTTGAGAGAATTTAGTTTCCTTTTACTGAAAGAATGCTTCTGGGAAAGGTAAAACCTTACACATTTCCTCTTCAGTCTTACAGATGGGTTGGATTTTGTTTTCAAATCCAGATTTTTTGGGGGTTTGGTAGGCTCAAGTGTTTCTGTGCCTAGATCGATAGTATAATTTTCAAGGGAAAAAGTAGGTTTTGATCAAAAAAGAGACATTTAACTTCCTGACTACATGTAAAAACATTCTCCTTTGAAACTGCAGGAGTTTGACAACACTGATATTGTGTATTTTCATCTATATGTGCAATTTATAAATATTATTTATATGTAAGAAAAATATTTTTTAAATGTAGTATTGGTATGTATTTGGTATAGAATGAGAGATGTGTTGTTGCAATACAAATCTGAATTTTCAATTGCAAATTTTAATTTATTCCAAAAATCTGTGTGGAGTCTGGCACACCAGTTTTGCAATCAAATGATTACACTGTGCATCAGCTGAGCCCATGTAAAAATCTGTGTACACACATTTAGAAAATGCAAGACAAAGGACATTGTCATCTATCTGTTTTCTGTGGTTTTAAAAATTATTGTTCTTTTGCTGTTAATTTTTATCCTTCAGCTGAACATTACTGTCCCTCAACCATGATTTGGTATTTCAATGCAAAGTAAACTAGTTTATAAACCATAAATTTCCTTTATTTGAAGTTAAAAATTCTACCAAAAGAAAACTGTATTTTTTCTGGTACTGATTTAATGAGAGCAGTTTAAGGCCAAGGCTGAAAAATAGACTATATTATTGCGGAGTAATTACCCTTAGGCTTCTACATACACTGGGATCTGGACTACAACTCACTTATTCTGGAGTGGAGCATCTATACATGCACACCAGAGAGCTTTCCTGGGACAAGCTATTCCACTTGAGTTACTCCAGTTAATTACTTTATACTGATGAGTTTTGAAAGTCAGTTCTGCCTTTAGCATTGTAACAGTCTCAGAAAAA
>VYZQ01039851.1:0-14382 GCA_013400655.1 Mystacornis crossleyi
TATATATATACATAAGAAATCATATCAACAATGAGGATGAACTGAGTGCCAAATATTCACCATCTGTATAAAGCTACACTTCATTAGAATTAAACTATTTTATGTAATTCTCTTTCTCATGCTTTTATGGTTCTTTTGATAAATTCTATTTAGTAGCATGCAGGATACCTAAACTGAATGTACAGTATGTTGTTTCATTGCTAAAATAATTTCTTGCTTCTCAGTAATATCTTCTTTACCAGAATGTTATTTGTTACTTTGAAGACATATTTGAAAATTGTTTTATTATTGAGTTATTCCTTTTTCATGGTTCTCTACTCACCTCCAGCTGATTGTAAGAAAATGTGCTTCACTATTTTGCCCCATGGCTCTTTTATGAAGCTGCCTCTTTCAATTGGTTTATGTATTGTTTATGTTCATCTCCTGTAAATAATTCTGCAATTAAATTTTTTGAGAAAAAGTAGAGTACACTCTTTATTGCATTTTAAATTTTGCATTAGTTAAAATCTGATATTTCCAACTAGACAGTTTGTAGACAACACTAAATTATTACTTTAGACTTCTAGCCTTTGGAGTGTTAGGAAATCAGTTATAAAAACAATTTTGATAGGATTTTAGCTGAAATCAAAGGAAGACACATATAAAATCTGGTGGAAAATAGCAAATAATGGAGTAAGCTATGCCATTCCATCGATGTTTTTTGATTAATAGTCATTAATACTATAAGGATACAATGTCATCTACTGATTTTGAGTGAGAACATTGTGTATCATTAACAGAAAGAATACTAGTTTCTTTTGCTTATAAAAACCCCAAAACTGAATTACTTGTAAGCAGTCATTAGTGGGCAGAAGTAACCGAATGGATTTTTTTGTCAAGGTGAATCCTGAAGCATCTCTCTGTATTTTTACTGTTTGTAACAGAATAATCAAAAAGAGCTTCTAGCCTACTTCATGGTTTTCAGCTCCTTTCAGGGCAGACAAGTCTCCTTCTGGGAATCACTTTAGCAACTCAGCAGAAAATTTGATCAATACTTTGCCACGTTTCTTGATTAACAAAAGCCATGATAGGCATGAAACAAAGATAAGTCTAAACAAAGGAGGCATCTGAAATAATCTGAAAAACATGAAGTTTATTTGGCATAGAAAAGTGCCTAGTTGCTTGAACCATTAGATTTTTATTGCTCATTTATTATATATACTATTGTAACACTTAGGAGCTCTACCTCTGGACCACTTGTACATTTGTACAGTGTACATTTACAAACTTAAAATTTTCCCTTACCAAGAAGAGTTTACAGCCCAGCCAATAGATAAGAAACAACAGATAAGAAGACACAGGAGAGAAACTGATGGGAAAAAGTGAGATGCTATTAATTAAAATGAAGAGCAACATCCCAGCATCCCATCAGTTGCCATTTCTTCTGTAGCTGTCAGAAAAAGAGGGGTTAATGAAGTGGAAGATACCCTCAGGGATGTCTTCCCAAAAAGGGATTGAGTTCGAGAAAATGTTTGTTTGAAAATTTAACACAGAGGTCATGAATTTTGACATTCTGAGCCAGCTGGAGGTGGAAGATGACATTTCCTGATTTAGTGACTGGTGCTAGGTACACCATTGACAGGTGGTGTACAAAGAGACTGTGAAAGGTCTTGACAGTAAGACCAATAAAATTCAACATCGATACTCTGATGGGTCATTGCTTCTATGAAGGAATTTTCATCTTTAATACCTGTTGTGGAAGGCTCAAAATTTTTCAGCTATATGTCAGCAGTTTTAATGAGAACAAAATTTAGGGAGAGGTCATTAAAGTAGCTTAGTGGTTGTTTTTGTCTGCCTCCTAACACTGGATGTTATGCCATGGAGCATCACTCACAGCAGTTCTGTACTGTTATATCAGAACTAAGGCCTTGATCACTTCTAGCCAAAATTCCAGTAACCTCTTAAATTCTCTTAGCCTTCATGAGTTCCCTAAAATAGGCTGATCCTTCCTGCAATCTGGAAAGGATCTCAGGACTAACAAGCAAGCTGTTCCTTGTACAACAGCTTCACAGATGGCTGAATGTCAGCCCTAGTATTATAGGCATAGCCATATAAATGAGGACAGGCATCACTGATGAACTAGTAAGGTCAACTAAAGCTTGGGCATAGATGTGACATATTTTATTTCAATTGCTGAACCAACTAATCAGGTGCAGAGTACATGCTCTGGAATTAACGTATTTATTCCAGCTGAACTGCACTGACACTGACAGTGGGTTTGTGGAAGGCTGTTATTGTTTCAACTGTAGCAGCACAGCTGAAATTAGAAAATGTTGAAATGTAGACAAGTACCTCACATAACCTATTGCAGCCCTAACACAATCGCTGCACAGGTTCTGCCATGACTTTTTAAACAAGCAATTTATAAGTAGCTAGAGGATAACACAGTGATAAAAACTAGGCAACACTGGTTTGCCAACATCCGTTCATGTCAGCCAATTTAATTTTCCTCTTTAACTGGATGAATGGCCTAAGGAATCAGGTAAAAAGAGTAGGCTGTGATAGATCTTCACTTCACTGAGGCTTTTGATTCAGTTCCAGTGTACCATTTTCATAGAAAACTAGGAAAATATTGTCTAAATGAATTTTTTGTAAAACTGAAACTGATGCAGCTAAAAATATCATTTTAAATATACATATATGTTTGACCTTTTTTTGAAATCTGAAGGCCTTTTGAAGTGTAAGAGGGAGAAAAATCTAACATGCTCTCAGTACTATTCAGCAATTTCATTGACAACTTTGATGATTTACTAAAAAAATCATCATTGACCTGGGAGTATTATATTCATTGACCTGGGAATGGTTACAGGTTCTGTAGAGGATATGATCAAAATTCACAGTGATCCCAAGAAAAGAGGCATGCTTTCTAAATTCAATGTGATATAATTCAGTGAAAAAAAAATGAAGAATGCTATACTGAATGCTATACTAAATACTGTATTCAGATGTGACAGAATATTCTTTTGAGAAAAAGTAGAGCAAAGAAAATGTGATCGCAAGCTAAAGGAATGTCAACCTGTTGCTAAATCAACACAGGCTAAATCACATGCTCTTAAGAAAAGAGGAAATCTAATAGTGAATGTATTAGCATATCATTAAATTAGTGCAGCTTAACAAATTATTGTGCTGTGTAATCATCCATGTATATACAACCTGAAATTGCGGCACACACACATTATTGGACTTGACATTGCAAGCCAAGCTAAAACAAATTACCCATAGAAGGGAGAAGTCTTCAGGTCGATAAAAACTTGTGTATCTGAGACATGGCTCATCCTCCCCCATCCAGGCTGCTCAGTAGAAATCTCCATGGGCACTGCATTTTGCTCTATGTCAAGTGTCTAAGGACTTCTAACAGACTTGGGTAGAGATGGTGTTTGTTGCTGTCCTAGATAAGAACCCCAGCAGGTCTGGGGCACAGGGCAGGATGCTTTCGGTGTGCTTGTTTGCCTGTGTTTAGGAACCCGAATGTCATGTTTGGCCAGTGCTGGGATACAGACTCTCTGAATCTTACTGTCTTCAACTTAGCCACTTCCACCCACATTCTGTCTGAGACGACAGAAATTACCCTCTGAATCTCAGGCAAACGCTCAAACACTAAATGTTAACAAGTGAGATAGGCAGAAAGGTTTCATAATGCCTTAAAGTGACACTGACTGGCTGAGTACTCAGTGATGCCACTGAGAAAGTGGGGATGTAGGGACATGCCCTGTATGCTACAGAGGTTCTTGTTTCACTTGGTTCAATACTACTGAGTTTTGGGTAGAGTTTTAAATCCTGTTTTGGAGGAATTGAGATGCACTGGAGAAAATTTGAAAGAAAGTAACAGAGATTACTAAATATTTACAAAGCATGACATAAGTGAACAGAATTCAGAAGATGGATGAAAAAAAGACTGATTTGTTTCAATACAAATGAGTTGTTATGAGCTGCTAATGAAATTGCTTCCCCATTCCTTGGGAGGATGCTATTAGCATCATTAGAAGAAAAGTCAAGCTTTTGTTTCTATGGATAAGGGTAGTGAATCCCTGTTTTACCACTTAAGGACAAGGTAGCAAACATACCCTGTACAGCTTTGCAGCTGTGATCCACATGTCAGAACTCCCTGAAGAGCCACAGGAACCCCCATCCAGCATCCTGGCTGCACACATGCTCTGAAAGGGATGTGCCTAGACACTGGTACCCTTATCTCACATGACAGATGATCCTGTTTATAAGCCATGGACTATTTTCAAGTGTAAAAGAGGCATTTGCCTGCCAAAGCTGTCAGTGCTGCTCAGTGAGCTGTCCCCAGCTCTTCCCAGAAGGAGAAGCTGACCAGGCAGGTGGATACGAGAGGCTAGTGCCTCTGCTAACCTCAGCACTTGGGAGGTGAGTGCTCAGGATTGTGACTGGGTCTCTGCTTCTTCTCCTGTGTGTTACAGGGTTATCAGCTCACAAAGATGGGCTGCTCTTAAATAAAACACCTTAATGCTAAATAAGGGAATTGCAGAAAATTGGTGATAGCAGCTGAGTCAGCAATGTTCTTTTCTCAGTATGAGGTTCATATCCCTTTTTATTAGTAGCAGGCACTAGGGTGCTTGTGGTGTTGCAATTAAGAGAAAAATCTAAAGAAAATTTCTGCACTACATGAGGAGTAACGTCACCTCAGCCTTTACCCCTGAATGGGAGCCCAGATCCTGACCAGGAGTAGACATTATTAACTCGCTCAGCCAGAATCTCTTCAAAAGTCTTTGCGGCTGTTGAGTGGCTCACGTATCCTTTGTGACCCACACTAACTCAGCTGTGTAGGTGAGAGCTATCAGAAACACAGAGGAGTTTGCTTGCCAGAAGGGCTCTGCACCTGTCATTGCCATACTTGGCTTCCTCCTTGCAACTGAGCATCATCACGCTCGCTGCAGAGCTTGGCACTAAAATATTTGAGGAGGACAGGGCTTAGGTCAATGGAATAGAAAATAATGACAAATCAATTTAAATGCAGATCCTGGAGGAGTATATTATAATAGACTGCTTCAGAAAAATCCTAAAAGGAAATTAGCTTTGGTAAAAATCAAGGTTTCAGTGTATTAAAAAGTTACATACTCCCAATCATAACAGAGGTGATAAATCAGTTTTGCCAGACAGGAAATAAATCATGACCGAACAGTAAGCGAAGCAGATGAATGTTACGCTTTGGGGTTTGAATATGTCCAAGTGAATTTTGTAAAATATTTCTAAATTTATGAAGAATTGACAACATCTTTAAAAAATCTGGTATTTAGAATTTTATGAATGTTTACATTTATATATTTGTATGATCTTATGTGGCTTTATATGTGTGTATGTATATATATATACATATGTATATATTTATCCATACGGAAATAAAAGAGGAGCAACTGTAAATTTTATATATATTTACTTATTTTAAATGGCCAGAATTCATGTTCTGTTTGGTTTGTGCATGTCTGTATCTCGGGATAAAACCATTTACTTGTCTGAACCACAGAAAGAGGAAGCTGAAAAGAAATATGAGGAGAATAGGGCTGAGGAAAGGGAAAACCTACAGAGCAAAACCAATGTCAATGCTATATTCTTTATTCTTTGTTTATTAGAAATACATGATTGCTTTAGCTGATTTGAAATAGGACTTTACCAAAATTCTGCTTTGCAGTGAAAAAGCATTTTTGGGGTAACTCACACTACATATTGGTTTCTACAGCCAGATCTCAAATCAAATACATACATGCATATTGTGCCAGAAAGTAAACAGATTCTTCATGAGATGAGCTAATTCATTTTGACACTTTTCAGCCCCAATTAGGAGGTGGTTGTATTGTTTTGAGACAAATTGGTCTATTACAAATTCAAGATCTTTTATTCCTCCACTCAGATTCACTCCATTCTCCCAAATCTTTCCAAATTACATTTTATTGCCAACTTATTTAATGAGACATGGAATAAACAAACTTTACAAGGACATCCTCATTTGAAATAACAAGTAAGAAGCTGTAACCCTCCATCAGATTTTACATTCCTAATTAGTAACCAAAGAACGAAAAAAGCCTAATACCTGGAGATAAACTTGAATTTCTATCTTTTCAGTTAGAGGGGTCACTTAAGACCACATGTGAGCCAGCTGTGATAGCACATGTGGAGGGGAGGTTCCCTCTGTGTGTCATTTCCCACTTTGCTTGTCTCCAAATATCAAAGTAAGGTAAGTGTAATAAAAATGCTGTTGTAAGTCAGAGGCTACAAAGTTTTCCCTGGAATTTACTGTGTCACAGGTGAACGAGGTGATACAAGGAGAGAAGGGGTTTTGTGCATAGGAAGACCTGACGAGCAGACGGCAGCATTTCATGGCCACGTGAAAGGCTTGTAGGAAGCCCCTGGGGCACATTTACCATCTGTGATGTGTTTCACTTTAATGGCATTTACCTTGTGAGACATAACAGATTGTGACCCTTCTTTGGCTTCTTTCTGGGATCAGAAAAGCTTTCTTTTCTGGAAAACACAGAGAATAACTGGTCAATGAGTTGCTAAGTATTTATCTTTATTGTCATAAATGAAATATCTATAAATACCTTCTGTGATGATCTGTTGTGTTATCTAGTGTCAGATGCTATACCAGGACGGCTGACTTTTTTGGACAAAGATTAATGGCTTTCGGTGAAGCTAATATTGTATTTTCATGTGTGAAGAAAAAGGTTAGGTGAGTTCAGGAACAAGATGAGTGATAACTCTCAGTCAATTCATGAACAGGGGTAGTTTTCAAGGTAAAATATATGAGGGAAATTGTTCCTGGGGAAGTGGGTGAGAGATGTCAGAGATGGATAGGAATGAACAATAGATGCTTTTTAGTCACAAGTTCATTTCCAGTAGCTAAAAATGAAAGAGGATTATGATCAAAATAGTATCTAACTCGCTGTAATTCTGGTTGCATTAACTTACATTACCCAAGGGAGATCTGGATTTCAGAAAGCATACGAGGAGCTGACGGCCCTTTCAACCCCCCATCACATCACGGTGCTCTCTCTGCTGATGTGTCTCCCGTTCTGAACATCTCCAAAGTTACGATGTTATTTGCTTTTGCTCTAAACAAGCAGACACTTACCAGGGTCCTGGGAGTTCCCTCCTTGTACACTGCTGGTTAAAGGCAAACCCCTTTTGACCCTCCTTGCTTCATTATACCTTACTCTGGAAGGAACCTCACTGTTTCTTATATTTAACAAAATAACCTAGTAAAACCTGTATATAAATTGGTATAAATGTAGTTCTCCCACACTTCTGCATCAAAAAGGAAACAAAGAACCAAATAGATTAGAGGCTGCCTTTGAACATTGTCTGGAGGGACGGTCTGGGGAGGCACTAAATTATTCAGTTCCTTTTGGCTGTGACAAACAGGACAGAAGAAGGTTTTTGCAGTCCCATTTCCCTAGTCTGGAAAGTGTGAGGAATGAGAGGCACACATGACATCTCTTTCCCTGCCTGCCCTCCTGGATGTCTTTCCAGAGGCAGGCAGTGTGCAGCAGAATTGCCGCACCCTCTCGTTGCATCCTGCCGTGCAGCTGGACTGGGGGCTGCTGGCACAGGCACAGCGCAGCTGCCGTGTCCAGCAGGCTCAGCCAGCACTTCCGAGCACAGCTCCCTGAGTTTCAGAAGTTTATACTGCCACCCATTGCCGTATCTGAGCACATTTTCCCCGAAAGTGATAGCAAACTCCTGAACGGATTTCATTCATAATAACACATTTCTCTTTCTGGAATCACAGCTCTCCATCACAGGAAACAGATATATTTGGGAATAATGGTTTCTGAAGTGTGTCTGCGTAGGTTAGAGTGGAAATGCTTTCTCAAAGGCAAAGTGTGATGAGACTGTGGAATCACTGGATCTATTTTTGGTGCCTGCTTCTTCTCAGCCAAGAATACTTTGGCCCCAGCTTTGTCCCTCTGCCACAGCGGTTTAGCTCCAGATGTTTTCAGCATGTTGCAGTGATGCAGGGGAAAAAATTCAGGCCTTCATAACTTCTGAGGCTGAGCATCCATTGCCTGACAAGATACATTACACCACATGATTGGAAACAACTGCACCTGCAGGTGCAGGGCAGGTGCAGTGGGAGCTATGGCTCCTATAAAATGAGATGAGAAGCAAACTCCTTTTGGCACTGTGCTGGTACATCTAGACCATCACTGTATGCTGCTGAAATAATGAAATCTATGTTTTTCTGTAGACAGAGCTTACCAAAAAAAAGGCATTAAACCAGTATATCAGCAGTTGGTGTACGCACCAAATTCAAGACCTTTCTTCAACGGTATTGATTCACTCTTTCAGAGAGTTTGGGGGATTTCACGTTGTCCTATTGTTCTACAAATGTTTTCCTGCATCATGCCTGTGCTTTTCAAAGAACTCTAATTTTAATTTCATTTCTTCCCTTTGGCTTCATTTGCTATAACTATACACATCCAGCTTGCATCTGTATTCCCAACACATGCACACATGTGCATAGACAATAAATTCCTTTACACCAGTACTTGTCATTGATGAAATTCAATCTCAAATTTTCCATGCCATTGGTCAGCATCTCGGGAAATTATCTGGCAGGACATTTGTAGGCATAAGAATGCATTTCTGTAAGTGGGACTAGGAAGAAAATTAATTTTGTTTGTATTTAAAAAATTGTGATACTCATTTCACCAGCATCATCGCACTGAGGAGCTCCATGGTATGTCTGGAGTACAGCTCAGCTCTGCCTGAGTCATGTGGAAAACAAAACAGAAGCCACGTGTGCATGGCAGCTCAAGATGGAGGGATTTGGGGAGCTTCGGGGCACAGCAATCATGCAGAGCCCAGTAAGGGACAGGATAGGAGAGAGGGATTTTCCCTCTACTTGTTTCTTACAGCTTTGAAGAGACTGGGAAAGCACTGAGAAGATTTTGCTAGGGAAGCTAGAGAGTATCTCCACGGATGTTTGTTTTTTCCTGTCTAGTGCCCAAGAAGCAAAAAATTATTGAGGAAGAAATCTAGCTCATACTGAGAAGGAGGGCAGCAAGCTTGGAGAGGAGGAACAGGATCAAAGCCAGGGGGTAGGAAGGCTTTGCTTCAGGAAAGAGGAAGCAATATATGTGGAAAAGGTGCTGATGGAGGCCAAGGCTGGCTGCTGGGATGGAGCAGGACCTTATCCTCTGTGGCCCAGACTGAATTCAGGGCTACTCAACAGTAATGTTCAGCTACTCCCAGTCAGTGCCTCTGAAAAAACAATAGATCATTACTCAGCTATGTCTCAGCCCTCTTAAGAGACCAGTTCACATGGAGGTCAGTAAAAATGATGGAAGGGTCTAGTCCTTTCAAATACCAAACTGGATTTTACTTTGGGGTTGAGAGGTTGGGAGATTTTAAAAGCCTCTTGCAGAGTGCAAGAGTGCAAAAAACCCCCAAGCTGTCCCTCATCCTATGACGAATAGATTGAATACAGCTTGTATTAAGTCAAAAGGACTGCTGGGAAGCAGGATGAGCAAGCTCCCAGTCAGGGCATGGAGGGTTTCTAAGAACCCTCTCTCCATTTTCCCACTGCCAGTGCTGCCACAAAATATGCAAGTGTGAGAAATTACAAGTAAACATAGGGATTTATGACACAGCAAGTAAAAAACTACATAGTGAAATTAAACAATGTTCCCATCTGAACATAAAAGAACTTCAATAATTCTAATTAATGGCCAGGAGACACATTACAAGACAAAGACAAGCAATGAGGCATAAATGAATAAATAAAAACATCAAGAATGCTGAATCACAGAATAAATTTTGCTCATTTTATTGTTGTTTTTTTATTCAAATTACCAAAAGAATTAACAAAAAAAAAACAAACAAACAAACAAAAAACAAACAAAAGACCAAACAAACAAAAAAAAACCAAAACAAAACAACAACCACCAAAAAACCACAAACCAACCACCCAACCCCCCCCCCCAAAAAAAAAAACTATTTGGAGTTGTAGGTAATATTCAGATCTCGTTAATGCTTTAAAAATAAATCAACAAATCAAACTCACTACAGAATATTGCAGATGCAATTTCATTTCAGTAATGCATAACCAGCCATAGTATGCCAGAGAGGATCAGCAGTACATTCATTGAACATTAGGACAGGTATAACAGACCTTATAAAAGTACCTGCTGTGGACTCTCTGTACTCATGCTTGACTAACCTTGCCCCTCACTTTAGTGGCCTGCGCTCATCCCTGTGTGTTCATGAACTTTAAATCTACAGTTTGAATTTTCTGTTTGTCCTCTGACTGCCTATATTTAGACCATTGAATCAAGCAAATAGAATACCTCTTTTTATAGATCTAAGTATAATAATGTAAGGCATCACTTAACTGCAAGCTAAGTTAGATACCACCTAACTTAGTTTCAAAGCAACAGTGTAAGACATGGTTTGTAAGGTTGATATTGCTATTTTAAGATACGCAAAATTTCTATTCCAAAAATAATAAGATTATTATAGTGTTATGTGAAAGGAATAAATAATTCAGTTTCTTCTAAATTAAAAATGCTGTGAAAGACAGTTCTTGCCTGACTGAGCATATGTTCAAGTAGTGATTTAAAAGGGAGTTGTCTAAGTGATAGTTCCATCCAGCCCATATCGGTTTACCTTTAAATTACTCTGAAATTCAGCAATTAAGGGAACTTTTAATACCTGCAGCAATCTACACCCCAGTACTGTCTGATACCATTGGTAGAAAAAGCTGAGTTAATGAGAGGTCATGGGATAGAAATCCCTTGCTTTGGTCTGGTGAACAAATTGTCATTTATTTGCAAGGACTGCATAAGGATTTGTGGCATAAGCATTTGGAATATATTTCTGTATACTGGAGGCAGGGAGGAACACTATTATTTTCAGGTGGAAAGAGAAAAGTACAATTTGAGTATGAAAATTTGTCATAAAAATCAGGATGAATGGTCACAACATGAAAACTGATGTGAGAAAATACCTTCTCCAAGACTGTAATTTCCCCTCTTCCCTGCTCTGGTCCACCACCATAGTCAATGACCAAGCAGAAAACTCATTAAAGGCAACTTTGCACGTGGCTGGGCTCAGTCTGTGCTCAGCAACTTTTCTCTAATGAGAAAAATAACACCATTTAGTATAATTGGGACTGGAAAAATCTCCTGTTCCTATTCTTGAAACATTAAGTATCTCTTACGTTTATCCACCTAGACAAAAGGCAGAGGTCAGTTCAAAATTTACTTTTATAAACTACTGTCCTGGGGTGACTGTATGATACTGTATTCCNTGTTCATTTTGGACATTCCTCCGAATTTGTCTCAAACCGGAACAACTACAAATGGATTTTCAAAGCACTAATAAAGGGTCATTTACCAGAGTCTGATGCTAACTGGTGGGCGCATAGTTAGTCAGAGTCAAAATGGAGTAGCCAGGGTACTAGTCACATCCTAGTTGAGAGTAGAGAGGACAAAGGATATTCCTCTCCATCTGTAGATGTTATCTTCCATAACATTCTGATGGCAGTTTCCTTCTAGTAGACTTCTCTTGGACCATGCTGGATTAATGTTGCTTTGCTGCTATTAATACTACTACTGCTTTTTCTGGAAAAATGCTGCCTGCACCAGAAAGAATGAAAAAACTGAGCAACCAAAACTTAAAAAAAAAAAAAAAAGACATTCCACAGTGAATTGTCCAATCCCTTAGCAACTTCTACCTAAAATAGTCCAGTTTTGCAAACCATCTCAACACCAACAAATCAGAACATTCTGATGGAATGAAAAAAATTATGAACAGAAAAAGAAACTTCAAACAAGCTGTTGTTACATTTACATGTAAAACAGCTAAGAAAGTAAGTTCAGCTCTAATTAGGCTTAAAACCCCCTTATTTGACATTTTTGACATAGAACTTATAGTCCATATATAGTCTTTCAAAGACACCCCCAAATTTAAAGAGTCATGAAAGTTATATTAAACTTCAGAAAATATCTGACAGGTGGGCACAAAAATTATGTTTAGTTTATTAAAAAATCCCCACCCAACCCACCCTACTCCAAGCTTGAAAATCTAAAATGTCCTCTGATTTCAATATATCAGTATTTTCCAGGGAGGAAGTACTGGGAATTAATAGGCTTCTTAGTCGAGCAAGGAAAAGTACAGGCATCACGTAAGGGGAAGCTAGACTGCCTCAAACTCCCGAGAAGGCCTGCATTTTAAGACTGAGATTAGTCAGCGGAACAAGCTGCTAATAAAAGCAGCAAATTCATTTCTTTGGCCTTCAAAAGCACAATAACTGGATTTCTGAAAATAAGCATTAGTCAAACTCAAGTGATGAAGCCTGATAAAGGAATGACTGTGTGAATGTTAATGGCTTGTGATGTGCAGGAGGCTGGATTACATGCCCCAGTGATACCATCTCTCCTCAAACGCTCTGAGTAAATACAGCATTGTACTTGCTTCAAGCATAATGATGAGGATTCAGCAAATTCACCTTTTTCTTCTCCTCAATTTTATGTTTCTTTTCAGAAATCAGGGAGACAATTGCCATGTTTCTGTCTATGTCTGCTTTGCTATTTTTTATGCCCCTAAACCTTGAAAAGAAGCAGAATTCACTTTATGACCCCTTCACACTAGTATGGTATTAATATAAATGATAGCTGTGGCCATTATATTTTCGCTGCTAAATCCACAGAAATGACAGGCACTCACAGGACGTGCTGTAGCCTCAGGCATGTGGGATAAATGGCAAGATTTTAGGGACTCCTTGGGAGCTTCAGATTTCATTTCACTTCTATGAACAAATAAACACTAAAGATGTTTAAGTAACTGTTTGCTTTAAAAGGTTATTTATTTAATTAAAAAAGTAATTTCAGTTCTGCAAATTTGTGTCATCCCTGTCCTATACCACCCTTCTGGCTGTTGTATCTTCTTCTCAATCTCTCTGCAAGGGAAGCTCCCACTACATCTTCCATCCCTGAATGATTTCTCATACTGGGTTAAATTTAAATGGGGGGGGAAAAAAAGATTTGTCAATAGTAAAGTTCTTGAAAAGTGTGGAAGTGATGCAAAGAAGCAGTGCCACTGCTACCATTTGCTCTGAGGAGTCATTCTGCAGGTGAGGAGCCATTCAGCACGTGAGGAGCTGTGCCCCTTTTAGACAAGAACTTTCTATCCGTGTGCCTGACACCATGCTTTCCGAATAAGTTCTGATTTCATGACAGCAGCATTGCTGTGTATTTCCCTGGAATTAACATCCATGCATCCTTCCCAGCATCGGGTTCTTGCTGACCCGGTGGAAGAGAACAGCCACAGCTGTTTAGGGGCCTGGCAGAGCGCAGGACACGGGCAGCAGAGGCCTGTCCCCAGCGGGGCTCACGGGTCCCGCAGGGAGCGCGCTGGGAGGAGATGGGTGACACGGGCGGAGAGACGGGCAGGACGTGCCGTAGCTGGGAATACCGTGGTCTGGAGCTTTGACTTGGACATCCAGCTGTGAGCCAGCAGGGCCGTGAGAGGTGATTGTGAGCCTTGTTAGGAGCCTGTGTACCAGTAAGGAATAATGTCCTTGCTTCACTATCCGGGGTTGTTGTCATTTTGGAAGAGATACCCAACAGCCTGCTGTTCGTTCCTGCTCCGGGGGCGAGCGCTCCATTCTCTGCCATTGTAACCAGGGTTAACGCTCAAACCCGCATGGGGAGCGTCACCTCCACACTCCGCCGAGCCGCAACCCTCCGCATACGCCCCAGCATCGCTGCGGAAAACCGGCGGAGGCTTCAGGACTCCTGAGCTTCAAACTGAGCGGTTTCTGGCCGTCTGGAAACGCCGCCGTGATCTGCTGCCGGATTGGAAAAGGCGCTGAGACAGGGAGGAGACCGGGCGAGACGGAACCTGCCCGCTTCCAGCACTGCGTGCCCGTGTTCCCCGGCGCAAGCTCGATCCTCCCGCTCCCGCTCCCCGCGCCAGGTGGCAGCAGAGCCGCAGCGACGGGCGGGGTGCGGGCAGGGGCGGCCCGGAGCCAGCGCCGCGTCCCGCCGGAGAGCGGCACGGGAAAGTTGAAGGATTTGGGCGCTTTTTTTATCGCATAAAATGTGAGCGGTTTTATATTTTTTTGTGTGGTTTCAAATCAATAATAAATAAAAAGGAAAACAGGGAAAGCTGGGAGCGCAGGTGAGTCCTTAAGAAAGTGACCTGGGCTCCGCGGTGCTAGGGCTGGTGGGTGCCCTACAAGCTCTTCGCAGGCCCTCTCGGCTGCCGACCTGCGGCTGTGGGGTGACGGCCATACGCTGTTACTGCAAGGAGAATTTAAGACAAGGAGAGTTTGCCAAATCCCATGAAGGGTTGCTCAAAATGTGTCGGATCTTTATG
>VYZQ01039853.1:0-16376 GCA_013400655.1 Mystacornis crossleyi
GGTGTTCACGGCACTCCGGGGGGCGGTTCTTGAGCTGTTCTAGGGGGCAGTTGCTGTCGGAGTCCCTGCTGGGCTCCGGCCATGTGCGGCCAAGGGGAATAAAACCTGAAAACATCTATCAAATATCATCTCCTTGATTCTTCCATGGGCCAAGGCTGTCTCCCAGGGAAAGGTTGCAGCCACCCCACTGCAACAGATGACTGATTATGATAGCATCCAATTCACATAAATTCAAACTGTTATGGTATCTATGAATAAATTAGCTATGCCTGTAAAACCTTCTATGTTGTGGTTATTAAAAATCTCAAAGTAATAAACTTATATTTATAGAAACAACTGTTTGAAAACAGGATATATGGTACCAAAATATATATTCTACTGTACAGTTCACAGGCCTTGTAATAAGATTTCTTACCAGCAAGCACAACTACTTCAGGAAAAAAGAGATTTTAACCCCTTTTTCCCTACAGATTCCTCCATACATAACTAGCTTCAACAGAAAACTCACCAGGTATGTTCCAGAGTTTGAAACTCTCATAGAGATTGCATTAATTCAAAATATAAAAAGAGCTGATTTCTTCTGTAACTGGCAAAGGCTAGCAGCAAGCAAAGCTGATTTGATTATGAACAGGGGAATAGCAACTGAGCAAACCTGTTGATATGCGCTTTGCCAGCTGAGCAAAGGTAGGAAGGTTTGAGGTTGAAACATCAGGAAGAATTAAGAGATTAGGAGACACAGGTATCGTTAGAGTGAATGAGCAATCATGCTGTGATCCTCAGTGCATTCTGGCTGGAAAGATGGTCCATAAGGTACTGTGTGATTCTAGAAGTGGAAACACAGCAGAGCCCCATGGCTCTGTCAATACGGAGCACCAAGTCTGGGTTTCGGGGCAGGACTCAGCTGAGCAGCAGTTTTCACTGACAGTGGGCATGTTTGCTCTGCAGGTTTTCATGTCAGAGGTGAGGGGATCTTGTAAGAGAACTCAGACCTCCCCATCTACAAACTATGCCACGTGATTTACAGCTGTTTAACATGCGAAGATTAAATAAGTTTGAAGCACCATGAATTGGCAATCACTGAGAGAGGCAGCGTGACTTCAGAGCTGCAGCAATGGATGAGTAAGTACCACGCCTGAACTGGGAAAAAAAGCGCTGAGCAATCCACAGGGACTCATACAAGACCACAAAATATTTCAGTACATAACCAGGAGTCGAGCATCTCATCCTTGTTCTTGGACCAGACCAGTCTAGTCTTTTTTTTTTTTTTTTGATGCTATGGTACAATTTCAAGGTCTGTTTCCTCACATCAACAGCTCTACTCATTTGATGTAAAATTTTCCATTTAAAAATGTGCTAATTTAATGTGATACCCAACACTGAGAAAAACCGTATCAGAAACAAAGTATGACCAAGACTGGCATTACAGTTCTTTAAGAATAAATGTTTGAGTGCTTGTCAAAATGCCAAGCAGAAGTACTAACACCCGCGTGTCCATATTTGGGAATTAAAGCAAAAATGACAACACAAGCCAGATGCTGTTTTCTTTTACATGCAAATATTTTTTCAAACATTGAGTTACCTTCTCTTTTTCAGAAAAGTAGCAAAATCAATAACACTGAAGATTTAACAACTGGCTACTGCATTTGCAGCAGACAGCTATACTCACCACTACTAATAGCATTGCTATTATTTGCTCCAAACAAGCTGCATAAATTACATGCTCTCTACCTTAGTTGTGATTTTATTATGCTTCATCAAATTTTTCATCCACAATCTATTTTACAAATATTTATGCAGATCAGTACATTGATTGTTAATGTGGTGGCATTCATCTAATCATGCAATGTAAAAAAGTATCTAAAATTCTACTTAAATTTCCTCCAAAGAAAAGATAAACCAGCTAATATAGACAGCAGCTTGCACATTCCAGTATTTATGGCAGGAATCTTGCATGACTGGTTGACAGCAGCAAGTTAGAAAGTTTAGCTCAGCTGATGCCAGCAGTGATGGATGGCCTTGAAAAAATTGTTTGCTGACCAGATCAATCACTGAACAGAATGCAAAAGAATATGAGGCTCAAACTAAATTTCTATTTCCATTTCTCTTGCAGAATGGGAGAGCAAGAAATGTAACATAAAGCTTCATGCCCAGCTATTACAAAACTTGTCAGTGTTTTTTTACATAAAGTAAATTTCATAGCTTGGTATGCTACGAATTTTCACTTGAAGCTGCTCAAAGATTCAGCACTCAGTAGTCAGGCTGTGTAAGAGACCATCTTTGAATATTAAACTTCAGGAAGCAACACCACAACAGTCTGTCTGCAAACAAGTAAGAGATTTCTTTCAAAACATCTAAAATGAAGGGAACCAAACGGCAGTCACATGAAGCAAGAAGGACTTGTCTTTATTATTTATTGGATTATCTTAAGTCTGCTAGGATAAAATAATGCATTGTCTATTCTGCACATCTTGAAGGATTTTATGGGTACAAGTAAGTTACAGCTGATTTCAAATACAAAACTTAGTATTAAAAGTATTTTAAAAGAAGTTTGATTAATTTTTTCATATAGTTGCACTAAGTGGGGTACAACTAATATTTTACTTTTAAGATAGAAATGCCTTCATTCAAAGTCACTGGAGCTACAGAGAATATATAGTTAATATAGTTTATATTATATACATTATATAGCAATACAGTATATGTTACATAAAAAATATATATAGCAAATACAAAATACATGTATTTAAATCTATGCAAGTAAGGATATTATAAGAACATGTATTTGCTTTTATAAGAGGGACATAGTAAAGATGGGAACAGGAAGTAGAGAGAAAAAATGAACAAAATGTAAAGTCCAAATATAAGCTGTAAAGAGAAAAGGCATATAAGGGTGGCAGAGGTGATAGAAAATGGTTTTATCAAAAAAAAGCAAGCAATGAGAAAAATAAAATTAGTAGAAGTGGAAGAGGTTCTTGTTAAGAAGGTGGCAAATACCAAAAAGAATCAAACTCAACATGACACTACAGAAAAATCTGAATTCCTGCACCTGTCATTAAGTCTTTGCCCCTGCCTACAGGATATCCATGAGAAACAAATCTTGGTTTTGGTTTGGTACTTGGTATTTGGTCTCTGTTTGCTGCATGACATATCCTGTTTGTTTTGTCCCTTCATCCCTTTAAATGCAAACTTACTGAAAGTCAAACAAAAATAAAATCCTTTTTTGACTTTAGACAATTTAATTGCATATCATTCAACCCATCTTTTCTTGCAGGGCTTCTAATGGCCTAATATTTCTTTTGTTAATCCAAGTCTCAGATATTCTACAGGCTACAAGCTGAGTGAGATGTGCTGTTTATATATAAACAGATGGTGTCACTAGGGGAGAAATGCTGTCCAAAGCCAGACAACTGCCCACGTTTAAAACTCTATTAAATAATTTCACACTCAACTAATAAGAAAGTCTGTTTCTGCTGTATCTCTCTCTCTTCACAGTGTGGAAATAATTATACCAGTCAAGCACTCAATTTTTTTTTCTAGCTTTTTAGCATTTATTTGGTTGCTTTTCTCCCCTAGTTATTAGAATATGTATTTCTTTTTGCCCTGGACCAAAGAGCCCTCTCTTATGACTTATGAATAAGTCTCTTATGAATTTTCAGGCAGACCTCATGTGCCAGTATTTTCATATGTTTGATAAATTTGTGTCCCATTTCTTCAGATTTTTCATCATCCTCATTCAGGATTTTTTAGAGTTTGTTCTGTCTTCAAAGGAATGTCACTATTTAAAACATCTAAGAAATAATGATCTCATTAGCTTAATTACTTTTTATTGACTTGACAAGTTACCATGCTTTAATGCAAAACATGCCACCACAATTAATAACTGCAATCAAGAATTCACTTTAAATATTCAAGGAAATTTTATGCATCTTACAGTAACTCAGTGGAGAAGTCTTTTCCCAATGGCACAAAAATCTGAAGTGTCAGAAATTGCTGCATCAGTCCCACTAGAAACAGGAAAAAAAAAAAGTGCTGTGTGCATGCAGATGCACATTTCACTATCCAGCATTTCAATTTTGTACCATATGCTATGCTCCTGCAACACCATTTCCCAAGGTTCACACTACATACGAACTCAAGAAAAACCTGAAGAAATCCAATTCAAACTGCAATAAAAGTATTGTTTTAAAAGTCCCATCTGTGGCTTTGGTGGAATTCTCATGAAAGCAAAAGGAACCTTTTTTTAGCTTACAATTTTTGTGTTCCAAGAGCATGAAGACAACAGATATCCCGTAAGAATTATAAAATGAAGTAATACTTTCCTATGAACATTATCTTATAGTCATATTAAACTTGCACTCATGTTGGTGACAATGTACACCTTGTTTAACAACTTCAAAAAACTCTTAGGTAAGAATGTAATTCAGATCATGACAACACTGCTCAGTGGAGGCTTCTGATTTTTAGAACAATAGCAAAGGAGCTTGACTGAGGGAACAAAAAAAAATTCAGGTAGCTCCCTATCAAGGGAGAACAGTACAAAGCTGTCCGGATTGAACCATATGTTGTTTTCTTAGATATTCCAACAGGGAGGATACAGGCTGCTTTTCATTTACTTCACAAGACTGAACAGGCACATTGGCTCCTCTTCTAAAGAATGAAAAATCAGAACTTTCTTCTTTTGAGGGCCAAATGACACCTTAAAACTTCAAATTAGATTTGCATATATGGTATCTTTTATTTTGGAAGAGTATACAAAGTTACAGTGCAACTGGGAGACCATATACTTGATAAATTAAATACTTCAGGTACATATACCTCAAGAGAGGAAGAGACCAAGACAGAAGGAAACAGAATGGTAACAGATGGAAACCTGACAACATTATTGCAGCACCAGCTAAAGTAAATTTAAAACCAAACTATTTTTAGCAGTGATTACACACAAAATTAATTCTCAATCCTCATTTTAATATTTAGCAACAGTAAGCAATTTTTTTCTTGGAATTGTTTACTGTTATTTGCTATAGTAGTTTATTGTATGATTGAAAATAAATTAGATTTCTGAAAAATATAAATTGCATTAATATTTATTTAAATGAAGATAACAGCCATTTCTTTTATGAAAATCAAACTAGACTTCAAGGCCTTACTGCATGACCAGCTCAAAGAATTTTTTTTCTTTTTTTTTTTCTGTTTATTGGAAAAAACGTATGTCTTACTGTATACCCTGCATTAGAAGTATACTAGAATATTCCCATTCCATTTGTTTAAAAACACCATCTCAATTTTTCTTCAAAAGCAACTGATCTAGTTAATTCTAAACCAGCTCAATACACTCCAACAAGCCTTATAAGGTACAACACCATGTCATGCAGTTTAAGGCACACGATGATTGCTGTATTGCAGACTGCTTGGATTCTGGTTTATTGGGGGGCAATAGACATTCTGGGAAAACACTCCACGCTACCCTTAAACACTCACTACATAAACACAGTGGAAATTTGGGTATAACTTTCTTGTACCGCTAGTGCTTATTGATACAAAGTAAAAACTCTTTAAAAAGTAAAATGAGAAAGGGGACAAAAACCTATTTCACATTCATTAATGCCAGTTGAATTACTGACTTTAGTAAGTGCTGACTAGAGTCAGAAGTTATTTATCAGACACTGGTCTGTAGCCGGATCAGATACTTGAACAGAAGTGAACTTGGCAGTGCCAGGACATGTAACATCCTCCCTACAGCACTAACTCTAATATGGCGTTTCTATAATTTTTACTTATTTGTAACTGACCTGATAAAAAGTTACTGAAAAAACCACTTTTCCTATGCTGAATTATGTCTGAACTAAGGGAGAATAATGTAAGTTTACATTCCAATGCATGACTGATGTAATAATCAGAACAACATCACAGACATTTAATTCTTTGATACTCACAAGTTTGTCTACTTTCCTTTGGTAGCTTCATTTTATTGGTTAGACTGTTTCCTTCAAGTACAAAAACAAAGCCTTTTAGTTCTTTGTCATATTCCTACAAAAAGGAACAACAAACATAAGCATCCTGATAGAATTCTCCTCCAGACAACCAATCATGCTATTAACATGCAAAGCTATTTTTTTAAATCAGAAAATGCAGACGGCACTGCAAGTATGACTGATTAAAATTTGATGGCAAAAATATAATCCATACAAATCTGTCCTTTACTTGCGTGTTTTATGAACAAATAATGCTGACAAACAGGACTGACGATTCAGTGAGCAAAGCTCAATTCACTGGTTACCAGAGTACCAAAATTACTTTCTAAATATTTAAACTGTAAAATTACACCGCGACCAACTCAGTCTGCAAGGAGGCATATAGAACTAATTTAAGTAGTCATTTAGTCTGTCATAATGACAGGACTGCAAGTGACAACTCCACTGTCAGGTCAAAGCCCTCATTACCTTCTAATTTTAAGCTTCATTCACGTATTTCTGGTTTATACTTTAGGTTTTATAGATTTCTTAAAAAACTTACTTTTGATATAGCTGATGGGTTGCCAAAAATCTTCCATTTTGCTCCTGGGTTCTTGCCTTGAGCACTGAATATTTCAACAAACTGGCCACCCTATGATAAAATGGTTTAAGGAGATATCATCCAGCCAAATGCTCAGCACTAAATTATCAGTGGTCAAGATGAGAACCTAAGAATCCCTTTCTGTATCATCCTGTTACCACAGTCAGTATTACTGAGCAGTCAGACAGCAGAATATCAGTAACAGCTTCTAGACTACTGTAACATATCAATTCATGTAGTCAATACTTGGCTTTACTGGAGGATCAGAAGATAAAATTGAGGGAATACTATGGAGAATTTAAAATTATTTTATTTATAATTTAAAAAGCAAAATTACTGTAAATATTCAAAACCATGCAGGAGATTACTAATTTATATTTAGATAAGATTATTTATACAATTTGCCAAATTGGGTGAGTTTTAAACGATGCTGCTGAAAAATAAAAGGCGTTGCAGATTGGATGCTTCATCTCATTTCCAATGGAAATGAAGTTTACACCATTTGTCTATACGTGTAAACGGCTCTGCCTACACATTTCGCAGTAACCTTTCCACTACTTACCAAATTCCAGCCTGATTTGACCAAACAAAATTGACTAACTTTTCTGGGCCAACTTAAGCAGCCTGGCAGTAGTTCTGTTCCAGTCAGTATCACCATGAAAACATAAGGGTTACAGCCTTCATGAGGCAACGGAGAATTATTACTGGAAAAAGATTATTATGGATGTCCCTATCAGGTGAACACTCCTGACACAGAGCATGTGCCCTATTAAACATCAAGGAATCTAAACACAGGCTCTTGGGGAGGTTGGCTTTATCACCTCTGCTTAGGGAATTATTTGCTTCTATATTTTTCCCATTTGAAGTCGCATTTTTTGTGATATCTGATGCACTCAGCCTACAGTTTGCTAAGCATTTTTCAGCAGCATGGTTGACCTAATCAATCATTACAACTCTGCCATTCCCTTCTCATTTCTAGTTCCCTGAATTCACCGATTCTCTTTATGCTCAGCTGCCCAAGCAATTGCCTGCAAGTCAGAATGAGCAAGAGGGGCAAGCAAAAGAAATGCTCCTCAGATTGGTTTTTCAGAGAACATCAACTCTGCACTGTATATGAATTAGGTATTTTCCTCTGCCCACACACACCTGGCAGCTCCAGCCACATAGCTGATCCCAGAGACGGGACTTAGTAAGTTCTAAGGAAATTCAAGATGGCATTCCATAAACTGCACTCAAAATATTTTTTATACTTATAATGGATGAATTTTTTTAATATGGTACACTATCAATTTCCAAGTTACCTGATTTATTTAGGGATTACAGGATCAAGCTCTCAAACTGCCAAGCTGTATGCGCTTGCAGCAAATCTTAAACAAGTAGCTTTTTCTTCTGTCTTTGTAAATACATTTTGTTAATGGCACAGCCCTTGAGTTGGCCCTGCTTTGAGGTTAAACTGCACAGGACACGGAAAAGTATCAGACATGACACGAGAAAATGTCAAACGAACACTGATGCAAGAAGCTGACAAAAGTTACTTGGTGCTGTGGAGGATGGTTGGGTCTCATGGGGGGCCCCTGTGAAGTCAGTCAAGAAACTGCCAAACTCCACAATCAACTGGAGGGGAGTATGGGGTATCTTTGGGGAGCACAATCCTGCAAAGCCAGCGGCAGCTAGGCATCAGAAGTTCCATGAAAAGCTGAGACAGCCTAGGGAACAGCATCAGAAACACCAATTTTGGGTACAGAAGTAGCACATCTGGGACCAGCGGGGAAAATGTAGTTGGGGTGGGTTCTCTCGGGATGGGACTAGTGCAGAGAAAGGGAGGCAAAGTGTGGTGGAAAGAGAGGACAGGAAAGACTAAAAGGGAAAATGAAGCTCCAAATGATGTGATTGCTGTTGTCACAAGCTTGTGCTGAACCAAGAGAATAAACTGACTCCCTTTTCTGACTACACCTTAGGAGCTGGGACTCCTTCCATGACTGCATGGAAGCAGATATGCCTTCCCTGGCCCAGAAGGGTAAAGAACAAAAGCCACTGGCAAACCCATGTTGGTGCCCATTCTAGACCTGACAGCATCAGCAGCTACCCACTACTTCATAACACTTCCATAAAAATACCACATGATGAAACACTCCAAAATACTCCTGTAGCTGGGCTTTTTGCCTCTCAGGAAAAGCTATGTTAATTGAGCTCTCTCAGAGAGGAAATGAAAATGGGTAAAAAATAAAATTGTTTCTGTTTTACCTGATAGTGGTTTTTGAACATTTTCCCGGCTTTCTTAGGCAGAAAATAATTTTAGCTTCTCAGTCAGTAAAAATACTTGCAAGCTATGCTGAAAAACAAACAACTTTATATAGGATTTGACATGTAAAAAATCCTATAATGACACTCCAGCCATATTTTAAAACATGTGAATACTATTATAAAGCACTTTCCTGAGCAGAAATGTGTATCAACTTCATCAGAGTAATACTGCAAAAGAATTAACACCAAAATAATATTAATACTGATACTGTCTTGGAAAATATTCTCTTTGTGCATCAAGTACTCAGGGCTGCCTTTTCTTATATTCTAAGTAAAACTAGTAAATTTATTTCAGTCCCTATTTTTAATCAATGATGACTTTCTCATTTTTTAAAAACACTTAAAAATCATCTTTAATATGTATTTTTAATTATTCTGTGTTATCAGTGCCCACTGGAAAACATTAGACTCCATTAAAGAGGAGCTTAACATTCAATACAGAAAAGTAGAAACATGCAACAGCTGCAGTAGAAATCTCTCCATCTAGAGGTATTTGGCAGAGGCTTCTGAGACAAGTTATCTTCTTTCACATTCAGCACTCTTCTTTGAGGATGATTACTGTAAGACTCAAACCAAGCACTTCAGTTATTTGAGGGCTGCTCAAGTCACTGTGAATTAAGAAATGTTTGCAGTTATAGAGTCAGAACAGTGGAAAGGGAAGGGACTGATATTGGAAGCCTCTCACATTTCTCTTTGATCACTCTGAGTCTCTGTGGTCTCACCTGGCATCAACAGAAACTGAAGAGACCCTGAACATAAAGGAAGTTGTCAGTCTCCAAAGACAGGGTGTATCAGCCACAAGAGACAAGCACCTCCACTGAGCACTGAAAGTGCTCCTCAACTCACAGAAAAACCCTTTCAGAAGACTCTGCCTCACTTTTATTTGATATACTTTGTTCTGTTCATGTTCAGTTTGGGGAGAAACAACTTAAGAATTAAATTATTTTTAGTTACTGGATATTTCACAGACTGCGACCAGTTTCTTAAGAAATAGAAACAATATGCTGACCAGGTGATTATAAATACAGCTTCTCATAAAGAACAGTTCAGCTCTCACAACCAAAAAGTAACAAAGTTTAAAAAAATTATGAAACTATATATGACTACAAATGAACTAGGAATTCAGTGACAATATGCATGAGTTCATGATGAATGAATCCCTTTAAAGGATTAGAGCAGCATTCTATTTTAAGAAGTAAATAATCATTCATGTATGAAAATGTGATGAAATCTATTGATATTTATCCACAATTATTTTAATCAGCAACAATTAAATCTTAAAGTTGTCTGTAAATAAAATAAAAATGGAAAAACAATCAGATACTATAAACCTATCCCCCACGCTGTTGCCAGAAATATTAGTTCATTTTCAACTTTTTGATTATAAGGAAAATGAAATTTAAAATCCACAGAATTTGTAACAGACCTATCAAAACTTGTGATTAGTATTTTGATCAAATTTAATTAATATTGTCACTGCACTTCTAAAACACCAGCTGCATTATTCTATGTTTTAGACCATTTTCTATACAAATTTCTACTTGTTGGCATAATTTTTTTTTAAATTACTACATTAATAGTTATATTGAGCTACTTAATTATGAACTGGACATTTTAGAAATACCTTTTAAAGAATGCACTTCTAAAGCAAGTGCATTAGACTTTTCCCTCTCTCTAAATATTCACTTAACATAAAAATCACTTACTTCTGAAATCACTGTTCACTTTTCTGTCTGCAGCCCTATCTTTGTTATTACCTACAGCCTTTAAACAAGCCAGGACTACTCAAAATTGTATGATTTATGTCTTAGTGAGAAGTAGTGGCACCATGAAACTAATCTCAGTGACCTACTGTTTTGATACCCTTTGCCAGAGCAAAATGTGAAGGACCTGTAGTGAATGAGAGACAGGAGCCAAGCCCTCCTGCAGGACATATTTACGATGAGTGTGTCCCTGTAACTCACACGCTGAAGCACTTGACATTCTACGAGTGAGGATTCACCATTCCCCATTTTTTATTTATTATTAATTTTAAGTGAAGGAGATGCAAAGGAATACACTGCTTTATCCTTGGGTCAAAGCACTTTCACTAACTTTTGCTTTAAAGATCAGTTTCAGATTTGCCAAGCGTCATGCACCTAGCACAGTCCTCACATATTCTGCAGTTCTCTTATGCCTTATTACATCTCAGGGAAAAATATTAGGACTAAATAAACATGAGGAATTCTGATCTAAAAGTCACTGTATAAAAAGTTTTCAGTTCTCAGACTGAAAAAAGTAACTCATCTCTTTCGGGGACTACTACTAGTACTCTGGCTTAAAATTTGTCATCAATGCAATTGCGTTTTAAACTGATATACATAAGGACAACATAGGTTATCTGCTAATCTGCAGAACGTATTTTATGCAGACTCAGAAAACTGAGGACTGTTTTAGATACCAAATTCATAACGAGGTGGCTCTTCCTAACTTCAGTGGAAGGTACACTAGACCCAAGGTTTATAAGCATTTCTGTTTGGACAAGTCATTCAGCTACAAAGCTGATCACTGTAAACACCTCTGTGAAATCAGCAACATGTCAGTTCGTTTTCAAATAGGCAGGAAAAATAATGCCAGCAACACTGCAATACATCTTTGCTCATATATTGCTTAATTATAGCTTATCAAATTTCATAACTACAAATGAAAACTAGAAATTATCTTTGCTATTAAGATTGGTAGCCACTAAAAACATTAAGTGAATGATGTATTTGTCATGTAATTACTGAGGTAATGTTAAAAAGTGCTTTCATTATGCATCAAGTATTATTGTCTTTAATAATAGTAATCTATTCTTAAAACAGAGAACAGCCTGGAAAATTGATAGTTGCAGTATTTTTGCCCTTTTCACCTTTCCTCTTCCCAGTCCCTCCAGAAATTCTAAACATCAAGAGTACTTAAAATCCAGAAGGACTATGTAAAAAAAAAAATCAACAGAAATTTGAAATGCAAGTCCTCAAGTTTTTGCATAGTTATCAAATAAATAGGAATTTTATGACATCTTTGTAGAATGCCATAAACTAGTAGCTTTCTCATTTATCAGTCACTGATCAAACTTCTTTCTTTATTGTCCTGAACCATGTACTTTAGTATGTCAGTCCAGCTGGAAATACAGACTTAAAAGTATCAGTCAATGACAAACAATCAAGAATGTAATTTACAAAGTTAAGCAACAATGACAGATGTTTATCTTTGAATAGATTCCTATCAGGATTTACCTTGTGATGCCTTAGTTTATGCAGTGACTTTGATCATTAGTTTCACCAGGTTTCTTACATTGATAATAAAGTAGCAGGGTCCAAAGTGCCCCTTATTCCTTCCACTCACGCAAGCCACTTAGGACTGCGCAAAAATAACTCCATTCTAGGACAGCTTCTTACGTATATTTCAATAATATTTGGTGTTTATGTAGCCCCAGGATTCCAACAATTGGTCCTTTGAAAGTAACAAGCAAAAAGAGTATTTCATGAACAGCAAATGCAAACAGACCTTCGTGCTTTCTTAATCTAATCAGTACTAAGCACTGTTCTAAATGTGGGAAAGACAAAAATGGTCAGACTCACGCAAACCTAAAACCCTTCACAGTCATGGTTAGTCCCTCGTCTTAAAAGGGATTATTTACATAAGTATATGAATACATGTTTCCGATCAATATCCCAGTGTTGGAAAAGCTGCGTTTATTTACGATTTTTTATTCCAAAGTCAAATTCGTGAAGCAAAATAAAGTGAATTTGCACTTACTACTAATTTGCATTGAAAAATGACATGAATACCCTGTTTTTGGCAGGGCACACAGGCTTAGACCCAAAACTGTTCGTACATATAACTCACCATCATGGGCCCAAAGCCAGAGCTGATTTATGGTGGCTGCAACACGCCAGGGAAAGCAGTTCATCACTGATGAAAGGTTTTAGTATCTCCCAGACAAATGAATTCCACATATTAAATATTTAGAGCTGAGTTTGTAACACCGCTATATATTTTCTCAAAATACAAGTTAGCATAATAAATAGGCAAGAAGACCATTAATAAGCTAACTACTGGTGCTCCAACGTGCGAAGCCTTACAGCTTGTATGCGCACCGTGCAGAATTAAGGGGAACAATAACTTAAAATCGAGACTTTCGCGTTATAAAAATAGGACCGCAAAACGGTTTGACACAAGACCCACGACCACCTGCGGCCCCCCTTCCCTGCGCAGCTACAGCGGCACGGCCGCAGGCCCCCGCCCCTCCGCCGGAGCCGGGGTTGGGATCGGGATCGGGATCGGGATCGGGATCGGGATCGGGATCGGGATCGGCATCGGCATCGGGGCCGGGGCCGGGGCCGGGGCCGGGGCCGGGGCCGTCCCCCCCAGGTCTCACCTGTATGAGGGCGGCGCGGCCGTTGAAGATGGCGGCGCCGGCGGGGCGGCCCCTGAGGCCGGTACCAGCTCGGGGTCACCGGCGGCGGCCCCCGACGGGAGCGGGGGGTGCCGGTGTCCGGCGGCGGCTGCGCTGCCCGCGGTCCCCGCCCCCGCCCCAAGTCACTCACACCTGGCCGAGGCTGTCGCAGAGCCTCTGCTGGCCCCTCACAGGGGTCCCAAGCGTATGTGAAATGATGCCGTGTCACCCAGGGCCCGTGCAGGTGCCTCAAGTGCAAATGTCGTTGACATGGCAACTCATGAAATATGTTTGCCCTTTACCCTTTAAGGCTTCATTCTCTAAAATGTATTGTTTTGTTTCGTTTCGTGGGTTGGGTTTTTTGTTTGTTTTTGTTTGTTTGTTTTTTTTTTGTTTTGTGTTTTGTGGGAGGGATGAATGATGAGCTACAGCAAGCTCATTTTTCAAGGCATTTTTCCCTACGAGAGGAATGCAAGAAGGACGGCCCCATTAGTTTAACATCACTGGCAAGTACAGCCAAACACCTCCCGATGGCTTCAAAAACCGCTGGGAACAAGGTAATGGGGAACCAATTGGATCTGGGGTTTTATAATGAGATATTAGTCAAAGAAGATCTTCCCTTGAAGCGACTGCTTTTTTGATCACAGCATTTCTTCATGAAACTTTGTAGCCTTTTCACAGAAAACACTGGAATACCATTTTCTTCCTCAAAGTGTGTCTTAATGTTTCTACATAGAGCAGTTATTAAGAACCTTGTAACCCAACACGGCATAATGAAACACATGAACTGGAAGGGCTGAGTCTCCGATGGGACCAGCTGTGCTCAGCCCACCATCACTATGCTCACCTTGCTCGCTTTTCCTCCTGATAGGTACCATCCTGATTTTGCCAAGGAAGGGAATGAGTTAAATCAGTTTTAGGATGTATTTAGCTTTCTCATTTTACCTTAGGATTTTCAAAGAAATCCAGTGTAGTTTTATCATACACTGGATTACACTGATTAGAGCTCTTGTATATTGGAGATAAGGAAAACAATAATACTAAAGCAGAGCTACAGGTTATTAAATAAAAGCAGTTAATAGAACAAGGACAGAAGAGAGATGATGATAGCAAAAGAAAGGTTAAAAAACTATTGTGGAGTTCTGTAGCCAACAGAAACTACCTAGTTCATTACTGGCAGTCTAACCTGAAGTAGTTTTGAAATTAATTATACATAATACTGCATCTAAAACCCCTGCATCCTTTGTGACAGGAGTTATGCTAAGGCCCGAGTAGTTTAGAAATTCCAGTTAAAAACTGAGATTCGGGCTCAAGAACCTAAAGTTGAAATGGTATATGAAGCAGCCATCTGTGAGTGCAAGGAGCTACCTGCCTGCTGGGGGCAAAACTGGGCTGCCCAAGTACCCTTTGCCAGCTGCCACAGGAAACTGGATTTAGGCATACTGTGAGGGGAATTTTTCCGCCCTTTTTCCCCCCAGTTTTACAAAAAAACCCCCTCATATTTTATGACTCGAAAATTGCAGGTGATGTAAGACTAGCTAGGAATCTTGTGTCATTAAATTTGGTCCATCCGTAGTCTGAGCACATCATACTTCCATAGTCTGTTTTGGAATTATGGTGATGTGGAAAACACTGTAAAACTAATGATGAGACAATCAAGGTGTTATGATGAATTCTTTAAGACTGCACCTGTAGGTCAGCTGCTGTTGGAACCTGAGTTGTTGGGCACTTTTCTTTGGCTAAATATTTGAAGCCTCTGTGCAGTGTACATCTACTAAAGCCCTGGAAAGGCTGATGGGTGTTCAGCAAGTGCTTGGGTAATAATTCGGGAAAAACTGTGAGAACTCATATACATTTATCTTCACCCCTTACATGTTAGAACATCTTTCAGTGAAAAGATTTCTATTGTGTCTTGGACTAGGAAAATGGAACACATGAACATCCCTTCTTCTCATAAATAACCTAAGCATAAGGTGTGGTTAGGTCTCCTGCCTTAAATTAAAATTCTGAGAAGTTAGGAGCATCATGCTGGGAAATGAATTGATTTAATTTAGGAGAGTATTCAATGTGCACTAGATATCTGATGTGTGATATTAAACCCAGCCATTTTTAAAGGACCCCTACTGACATAGCTTGAGTTTTTATCCGTAGGAATAGTTCTGTAATTTCCTTCATCCTTTCCTGACTTTGCCCTATTACATACCATTGCTCACACTTGGAGCAGTCTCCCTTCCTTCTGTATAAAGCTCCATTTCAGCTCTAATGACCATTTGGCAGTCTGTCCTGTACAGTATTGCTCTGAATTGGTTTGGTTTGTGCTTTTTAAGACTGTCAGTTCATGTAGTCTGGAGATCTCTTGTCTTTCTAGCTCATACTGTATTTTGTAAAATGCCATGTTATGTCTTGAGATCTATATATATTATAAATGCTAATTAAGCTAACAAAGAAGACACCCAGGCATCCTGTGAAATTTTCTGTAGCTCCTTCTTGTCATTCTTGATGTGCAGGGAAGGGAGACATGATGTGAGTTGCTGCCTGCTTAGCCTTCGCTTGGTAACAGATGCCATGAAGCCAAGGCGTACTTGCCCCAGTGCCAGGCCACTGCATTTCCTCTGAACATTCCTGCTCAGCCCGTGACCTTCCTAGGAGTATGTTTGCCAAGATTACATCATGCAGAGTAATTTGACTGGGTGGTCACCACTGGATCCACTACTGTTTGTGGATCTCTGAACAATTTCCAGCAGAGTGCTTCCTTCTTCTTCAGCCATGTACACGAATTCTGAATTTTTTCTCATTTTTATTTGTACCTTGGTCTTTTGATAGAAATACTATTCAAATAAATAAAAAAGTGAAATTTATTAATTAGCATGACAGTCTTTTTGATCTTCTAGAACAAAATAAATTCTGTGAGAGATGCATATAATCTCTCCATCAGCTTAAGGCTTTGCTTTTAGAAGGATGGAGTAACACCTTTGACGCAGAAAACAGCAATTTGCAGAAGACTGTTCTTGGGTAAATTAAATTTAAATTTTTTAATTAAAAATGAACAAATTAAATTAAAATTAAATTTTTTAAAATTGCAAATCAGTTCACAACCTAT
>VYZQ01039859.1:0-10009 GCA_013400655.1 Mystacornis crossleyi
AAAAAAACACCCAATGAAACAAACTAAAACTCTGAGGAATTACAAACTTCTCATTTAACTAGGAAATTTGTGGTGTGAAGAACTCAAAAAAGAATTGTGCAAAGTATTCTTCAAATTTACTGTTTCCCATAGGAATAACACAACGTGGAATAATACAGGCTAAGTACAAGGAAAGGTTAGCCTTTCTTTGAACTTTCAGTATTTGTTGTTCAGAAAGAAGAAGGCAGTGAACAGCCAGAAGAGAAAATGATATGATCAGCATGCAAGCCGGAGCATTTAGACAAACAATTGCTGACGTAAATCTCACAGAGATTTGAAATACATGGTGTGCAACGTCAGAGATAATTTTTAAAAACACAGAACAAAGAGACTGGTGAGGTGTTTTGGCTTGGGGCTTTTTTTCCCAAAACATGCTTCATAACATTGGGACAATTTTTACAGCAGAGAAAACATCAGGAGGAACATTACCATTAAAACAGGAATGTTTCTTCTGTTATGAGAGGCCTTCCTTTGTGTTGTTGGTGGGTTTTTTTCCTTAATCACAATAGATAGTTTTGAAGGCCTGTTAGATTCATGCTCCAGTCAATGAATTCTGAACAGATTTGGAGGTTTGGGGTGATACTGTACCCTAGTGAGTATGTCTATCTGTGCCTCATCTGCCATAAATGCAAACTTATGTGTTAGCTTAAACTACATCGGGCTCCTTTCCCTGTATTTTCCTCACACAGTAATCCTCTTATCCTTTTATATATTCAAAACCATGCTCTTTCAATTTATTCTATTTTATGCACTCTGCCCCACCTCCCACTTGCAATAGTCTGACCTTCTCCAGCATTTCCAGTGTAATATCCAGCAGTTAAAAATCCTGTTACTGGGTTCTATCTATCTACAATCCTGCCTTGTGCCTTTCACATTGGCTTCCCCATCATCAGCATCTCATCTTTTCTGGTGATTTTGAATTTCTCATCCTCACTTTCAAGGCCCTTTCATTTTCTGCAGCCAGCAACAGGTTGCTGCCTTCTTACACATTCTCCAGCAAAATTAAGGTGCTTTTCAGACTTTGCCGGGAGTCATTTCAGCTTTAAACTGGCAGAGGAAAAAATAAATAAATCAGTAAAACAGCTAACCAAAAAATACAGGAAGAAAAGAAGTAGGCAAAACAGAATCACAGCAGCCAGTGCTGGTTAAGCCAAACAAATCCTCACACTGGTTTTTTAACCTACAAGGATTTACTACAACAGCAAAGCTTCGGAGGATAGTTTGACTTACACTGTTTCATGAAACATCACCATACCCTTATTCTGCCATTTGCTCTGCTTTAAATCAAGACCATGAATCAACTGCTGTCTAGGTCAAACTGAGAAGTTGAATGTGGCAAAGAGCCCCCATCTCTCAAACACATAATCAAGAGCAAATACAGTTGTAAGTGAATACAGTCACATAGGCACTAGAAGATTCATATTCTGGGATTCTACAGAAATCCTGCACACTTCTTGTGGTCAATGTCTTAACAAAAATATCAGCAATTGTGGTAAAAAAAAATGTAGTTAGACAAAATACAACTCAAAGAAGAGGAATGTGCTCCACTTTTTAGGTATGTTTCTAGTACAGCTGCCACGTTGGACTGAGCTTGGATTATCAGTCAGTCTAAATAACAGACCAGTGAATGAGTAGCCTCACAAAATCCACAGAAGACAGGAGACAATAATGACTTTGCAAGAGTTTGTGAATTAGCTAAAAATCCTTAGAAGCAAGAGAGCTTATATTTATCCTGTTCCTCCTCAATCTCCCGTCTTTAAACTCGCACACTGTCATTTCATTACCTCTGCTCAGTAAGTGAGCAGGTGATGTTAACGTCACGGCTCAGGAGGTTTGGCACACCTATAAGGAGGGTGTCAGGAAAGCATGAAACACAGTTGCCACCCACTGCCAGCTTTCCAGACTTCAATGTAATGAAAGGATGGACCTTCCTCTGAAATTCAGAAATCTGACTTGAGCCATTTGTTCCTAAGCCCACCTTGAAATCAGGCAGCAGGAAAAGAGCTGTAATGCCAGAGAACAGCGACATACTGGGTAAAGTATGTATTAAGCCATTTGTTCTTCCTGGCTGAAACACTATTATTTTTAACCTTTGGCTTTTGGAGTTAATGTTTTATATAACAATTGCACTAATCAACTGAGGCGTTTGCAGAATAGAGTGTATTTAATTATGAGCTCAGAGGCAGCAGCCCCAGATGTACCAGAACATAAAAAACATTCAGACAAAGAGGTCTGTGTTCTACACAGCTGGCTAGCAAACGGAAAGGCTGCCCTTGGGCAGGCTGTAGCCTGAGCAACAGCGACACCGGGAGGAACACAAAGGTTTTTAAAAAGGCTTTCTATGCTCTGTTGAGTAAGTCACTGTCCCAAAATGCACATGCATTTTCCTGTTATTTGGAGGAAACTAATGAGCTGTATGGAAAACCAGTGTGAATAATTTAGCAGAAATGAAAGACTGCTAACCAGTATTTACCTTTGTACCAGCTGTCCATAGGGCAACCATGTTCAAAATGCGAGACAAGACTCTTCTCACTGCAAGAAGCACTTCAGTGGCAGCAGATGTTTGCACACTGAATGCAATTAATCCATTAGTTTTCAAACACCAAGCATGTACCACATGACAGCACAGCCTGCTGATAAAGGAATACCGAAGAGAAGACACTAAAAAAAATCCTTACAAAGCCATTGGTTTTACTCAAGGATTTGATTCTGTGCAATTAATCATTTTACCCCTATAATAGAAGACTTAAATTTTTTTTCTGCTTCCATCTAGGGAAATAAGAGGATACACTTGTGCAGTACATGACACACCCTAGTGCCTGCCACACCCTAGTGGCAGGATAAAACAGGCAGCAATTCAGAAGAAAATAGAGGCACAGAAGTCTCCTGTAATTTACACTTTTCCAAATAGTTATTAATGAGATTAATGCGGAGAGACAAATGGATTAGTACACCTAATGAGACTTGAATAAAGCACCTATACACATGATTTTTCATACAGAAACATAGCTGCCACAAATTAAAGAATTCTGGCAGCCGTGTGGTTTTGAACTCATCGAGTAACAACAAACAGAATGATGGAAACACCACAAGAACATGATATAACATGAATGGCCTTGCATGTTATTGCTGAAATAAAATGCTGGACGCTTCTCCAGTTGTTTTGAATTCAGCACTGTGGGATCACTTTTTGCAAAATCCCAAGCTGAGACCTACTACTGGCAAGTAGTATTCTTGTTTCCTCAAAATAGTCAGCTCTGCAAGAAGCTGTGATAGGACACAATAAGAGAGAAGAGAGGCAGCCTGCAGCTCACATTCTCACAATTCATTTAAAAAGCAATTTCTCTGTTTATCAGTAAAAATATTAGTAGAATTTTCATTTTTCTTCAGGTAATAATATGGCAAAAAGAAAGGAAGTTACTTGCAGACTGTTCCCATCAAGGTCATTTCACAGTAAGTAATACTGTGCTAACAAATGAATTATTGATCACGTGTCATTTAACACTTGTTATTCACTGGCGTTACACATTCAGTGGTAATTAAGTTTATGCAACAGTGGAAGATGCTGATAGAACTTGTATTAAAACAGCAAGTTCCATTATGTTGCACAAAGCAGTAGCTCCAGAACACATTTTATGAATTCTCAAAACTGCTTCCTTTGGGTGAGATAACCCACTGACAGCTAATACAGTTGACAATCTCCTGAGTGGACTTTCCAAATTTAAGTAGAAGTTGAAAAACTGGGTGCTTACAGTATCTTTAAACCTCTTTAGTTTAATACTTCATCATAATCATAACTACTTACAGGGACCTATATCCTTGTCAAAACATATTACAATCTGCAGCAGTCTTTAAAATTAAAATCACTCTTTCCAGAGCCACTTTACTGGGAGTCACTCAGCAAGCCAGTTCTGGTAGGATTGTTCAGCACCCCATGTAAGGAATTCAGTGCTGCTCAGAACGAGAAGCAGCATTATGATTACCTGCTCTGACGCCACACTAGCAGTCCAGTGACAGTGCAAGTAACAGATCTCTGGAATAGTAATTCCCATACTCAGCAAAGTGGGGCAGAATTTGTAACCTACTTACAGACAGCCCATTCTCTGCCTACATAATGTGGATCTAACCCACTTACTTATAACACACAGTAGTAGTGACACAAGTACTTCATGTTGAGTCCTTTGTAAGGCTACCCAAAATTTTCTATTGAAGAAGGAATTATGCATCAAGATGTCAAGTTAACTTTCAAATGTTTAGCGTGTTTGCTATGCAGTCACCTCTTGATCACACTTGTGCGTTTATTCCATTCATGTTGGTTTTCAGATAATGATTTGAAGACCAGTCAAACATCACTCGCCATACCAGTTTTGTTCCATTCACGAGCTGAGTTCCCATACTGAAAGCCAGATGGCAGAAACCTTGTTCCTGTAAATTAAAATGGACCATAAAAGAGTACTTTACCCTACAAAAAACCTCTATTTTCAGGAAAAAACAGATGTGACATGAGGCTATCCAAAAACTATAATAAGCAGCAAGAAAAGAGAATTCTTGAACTTAATTTTCATTGTTAAGGGTTTCATAGTAACATTCACTGCCACAGAACAGCATTAAAGAGTAGTTTCTATAAACTGGTACTATTTGTTATTTGAACAATTACATTTGGGAATTGAATTGTTGTTTTGCTGTATCTGCTAGTCATTATCTGTCTGCTTAGGGTATGTCAGTTCATTCTGTGTGCTAACATACAACACTCTTTAAAGAAATGGCTAAACACAAAGAACTAGAGGAGAGAATACACCTGGCAGTAAGAGATTCAGTAGGAAAAAAGCTTTGGCTGCCTAATGTATGATCTACAGAACATGATACCCAAAATACCTTCTACAACACAGATGAAAAATTTTGAACACTATGCATTTTAAAATTAGAAACAAAGTCAAAAGGAAACCAACTAGCAGTGTGGTAAGGTGGACTATCAACCCAGTTTGTATGGCGTTGCTATTAAAACATCATAAAAATAAATCAAAAGTCAAATCAGTCTCCTAGAATCTTAGTCCACAATGAACAGTTCTCACATGTTCAGAGATGGTGGAAATTTGATATATGACATTGAGAAGAAAAGAAATCCCCAAAACCAATCCATTAAGAACCTCAGAAGTTTCTCTGTGGAAAGCTAATATCAGTCTAGTAGCACTGTGTCTTTTCTCATCCTGCGTCCTGAGCTAGGCTCCTAAATGAGCCGTTGTTGCCTGTAGTCTCCAGTGGCCTAAAGAAATTCTCATTTGAGGTGAAATGCAAGTAAACAATGTGCCTTTCCCTGGAAAAGTATTTCCTCTGACTGCATCTCCAGTTCTCATCTCCAGCCAGTTTGGTTGTAGAGTATCACAAGATCTGTGACAACCTGAACTGGCTGTAACCCCTTCAAGTGTTAAAAGGCAATTCCAAGACACTACAGTAGACCTCTATCTCCCAACATGTGTGGTCGAAGTCTCTTTTCTGAAGGAGAAGCAGGAAAACTAAAGCATTGCTTTAAGCCCAATGATTCTTCTCCCAAATAGCAGCTCAGTGTGTGAAAATGGACAGTCCACTGAATGTTCCTGCTCAAAAACAGTGAATAAAACAAATGAGAAGCCCAAGATATCTCACAAAATGTACCTTTATTTATGCATTGAAAAATAGCCCTGTATTGCAGCGCAAATAACCCCCACAGCACCAGTTACCTGTAGGAAACTTGGCACACAGTTTGAAACCTAGATGTCATAGCTGGAAATATTACCAAAAGGTGGGGAAGGGATAGAGGCAGTGTTGGTACTGAAAAACAGTGTTAAGGCAACAGGTTACCAGACCACCAGAATCCAAGGCTCTGAGTTTTAGTCACCCTCCCCTCTTCCCAAAGACCACATACTTCTCATCTGAAGACTAAAGTAGTAAATACATACATAGAAAGCAAAGCAATTTAAGAGTAGCTGATTTTCTGACAGAATTGGTTTCATAAAATTAATTTTTATCCCCATGATGCTTAGGAGCTGCTTGATTCTGAAACGCTAGGACGGTTCATAGCACAGTCAGTCATAAGGTTGTTACTGAAACTTGATTCCTTGAGCCAAAGGCAAATCCTTGCTGTAGTTGATTGTACTGAAAGAGAAACAAGAATTTAGAGACCAGATTTAATCACTGAGACAGATTATGCAGTTTATTCCTATGTACAAGCTTCTGCTTCCTGTCACATCTAAACAAAAGACTCCTCTAAAGCAGTTTGCCTGCTTAAAATGATGAACTAACTTTACTCTAGTTTTCAACATAGTAACCACAGGGAAACACCACATTTTCCATTATCTCTTCCTTTATGGAGAATCTTACTTCTCTTTATCTATTTCATCTCTTAGTGGGAGAACGTCCAGATTGGAAAATCAAGGTGGGATTTCTCATGTTCATAAGCCTTTGCAAGGAAAGCAAAGGCAACATAGGTAAAGGCTAAGGAAGTCACCAGAGGATACTAATGGACATCCACTATGGGCTGTCAGATAGATAACCAGTACAGCTCCATCACCAACCAGAGGCAATAGTGGTGCCCTCAAAGTCCCCTCACTGTAGTAGCAACTTAGTGTATTCCCTGACAAGTTTCAGTAATTTTTCAGATGAGTTTAAAATCAAGGAAAAGGTGGGAAAAACCACAAAACCACCCTATTTTTTCTCCTTTGAGAAGTTAAAAGAAGATTTTTATAAAAACCCTTCGAATCTTCTTCTATTATGAATATGAAGAAAAGGCAATTACACTTACAGATGATTATCTCACATTCAGTAAAGACAGTATCTTTCTAGTCAAGGATTCACATATTTTGAACTTTTGGAGGTTCATCTGTAATTTAAATTTATTTGGTCTGTCTTACCAAGTAGACCGTCTCATATAAAGTTTCCATGAATCACTTCCAGATTCTCTTCCCCCACCAGTGTGCTTTTCACCACCTGTAGCAAAAATGTTATAAATGAAAACCAATTTTTTGACATGGGAATCTGGACTAATTCCAGGAGGTAAGACACTTTTATAAAAATACATGGGAAAAACTATTCCTCTGCCCTTGTCCTATATCTGAACTAAATTACCACCCCGTGCAACACACACAGCTAGCCCTCTCCTCATGCTTGATGCAAAAAAACATCTGCCTGGAGTTCAAAGTCGCATCATGCTGGCACCAGAGGACCTTAAAACAAAATGTTTTAAAAACATTTTTTCTGAACATGAGANACACATGGAATTTTTAAAACCCCAATACAGGTATTTTTAAAAGTTTCAATCCAACTACATCTAGCCAATATCTATTTTCTGCTAAAGCAGTATGATTCAAAATTAACTTCATTGATTTCTCCACATTTAGTAATTTAAATGGACTTATTAAGCCTTGAAAAAGGAGATCTAACAAAAGCACAGGTAACATACCAAAAGCACCTCCAATCTCAGCTCCACTGGTTGGGATGTTAACATTCACAATGCCACAGTCAGATCCCTTTGGCCTACAAACAACAATAAGACACAATTCCTCCTTAGCATCAGGAGAGGCTCCATCCCTAAAATGAGGGCTACAAATGCTCCACCAGCATTATGCATAGGTTTACAAAAGACATGAAAGACTGTGATCTTATGCCTCAGGAAAGCATAAAAATTATTTAAATTATACCCAAGCCAGCGGAAAATCCTTCCCAAATCCTTGGTAAAGATGCTGCTGGAAAGACCTTGTTTTACTTCATTATTCCAGGCAAAAACCTCCTCTTCCTCCTAGAAGGAGCATGTGTCAATGGTTAAGCCATGGCTACCCAAAGCAAAGCAGCTACCAAGAAGCACCGTGAGAAAAAGCCCAACACATCACAGCCAGGATGCAAGGGTACAGAAAGGCACTGGGCAAATACACACGTACCACGTCAGCAATACCTTCACTGACGCACAAAACACAGTCTGCTTTTGAACAGATACAAACAATACTGACAACGAACACTAATAATAGAAACCTATTCCTGTACAGCTTCTCATCTTAATTCCAGTGCTCTTCACATAAATGCAGCTACATAGTGAGGTGAACAGTGTATATCCAAAAGTGCAGAACAAGAGCTACCATTTCTTGAAGTGCTGGGACAATTGCATGGATATGACACATCTGAGATCTCTCTCGTGACTCTACTGTTACCATCCTTGACACCTGTGTCCCCACTGTTATTTTACCTTAAATTTCAGCACATACAATATGGGAGCAAACGTCTCAGTGTGGACAATGGATGCATTATGAGGAAGGCCAGTCACAATGGTTGGTTCAACATAGTTTCCAGGGCGATTTATAACCTTCAAAATACATAAAAAATAACTGAGTAAGTTCCAGTCAGCATCCAGCTTGGTACTAGTGTAGGAAAGGAATCCATCATGGTCTGACTACTTCAGTTGAGTAATCAGAAACAGGAGGCCGGGTAGTCTGAGTAACTTAAATTTTACTTATTTATTATTTAAAATATAGGAGCATAACTTAGGTCCACTAAGGATGTAATCAAATTGTAAAGTCTAGGAATTGAAACTTCCTACCTCCTACTTGTAATCTACTTAGAATTTTAAAGGTATAAAGAAGTTGCCAATGAAAGACAGGAAGTCCCTGAACAGAAAGTCAATGAGAATTAAACATCCCATATGATGAAGTTGTACAAGTGGTTGTCTTGAATCTCTTGTATTTCCTCGAGTTTGATATTGTGAGGGACAGAACTGCAATTTTCCTTTGTTACATGTTTGACATTCACCATTGACATTGCTGTTTTTATTTTCACTATCACTTGCAACTGGGGAGTGGTGTAAGAAAGAGCCAAAAGCTCTTAACCATTTATTGGAGGAGAAAGTAGCTTCCAAGTAGAACTGCCTTTACTCTGAACACAGGATTCCAATTCAAACTGTTTCAGTCCGACTAACCTAGCATCCCATAGTGGCTGACAAGACAAACTGAGGTACAAGCTTGGCCTAAGCCATCACGTTACTGTATTTTTTCCTAGAGCACAAAATGTAGCAGGGAAAATAAAAGTTAGTTTACCTTTCCACCACAGACCACAGAGCCACCCTGCTGTTTTGCTTGTTCTACTGCATCAAGGAACATTTTCACTGCTTCTTTAGTATGAAGAGGCCCATACAGAGTGTCAGCTAAAATCAGAAGTTTCAGAAGCATACTTTCAGCAAAACTGTATAAGTTTGCAAATATTCCTATCACAACATCTTGGGACTAACTGTTTAATCTGTCCAGGATGAGCAGTATTAGCCAGATTCTTCATCTTCCTTTCAGAGTTTGTGTTCTAAATGAAACCAGCTATTTCCACCCCCCAGTAAATTGCTAAAATTAGATAGTTTGGATGTATAATCCCTTCAGAATTTAAACAGAACTAAACCAACAGCAACTTGTTTACTAAACCCATGAGCTGGAAATAGCTACTTACAATCCCATGGATCACCAATGCGGACCTGGGCATAGGCCTTGGCAAGCTTTGCCACCACCTCATCATGGATGCTTTCATGGAGAAACTAAAATGTGGTAAGAAAGCGGTAAGAAAGCACAGACTGCGCAATTTCTCCTTAAGTACTACTGCACTTTGAAGAGGGTTGAATGAAGAATGGAAATAGTGTTGTTCATGTTCAGCAAATCCCAAAGTTAAAAAGAGACACAGAGGCCAAGGCCTCCAAACAGCACCAAAACCAGAAAAATCAAGATGTAAAATCTTCACCATGACGATTTAAAACAAGCCAAGAAACAAAAATCTGTTTTCATTTTACCCCATCTCAGATCAGTGTTACCAATGTGTTCTGTAAACATTTCTGTTTAGTGTTCTAGAACAAACGTTCAAGAAATTTTATTGCTACATTTTGAGGAATCACTGCCCTTCCAGTACACCCAAATCAGTTAACCCACATCCATTTTGGCTATTATTTACCCTATCAACCCCCCTCTGAAAAGAC
>VYZQ01039877.1:13603-55581 GCA_013400655.1 Mystacornis crossleyi
AACTCGAGAGAAAGGTGTTTTCATCCTCGGACAGAGGAATCACCTGATTCTTCAAATACGATGACCAGAAGACACGCATAGGGGAACAAACACATGCGAAAATGGCACACATGGATGCAGACAAACCACTAATTAGATGCCTATTTACTGTGATCCAGCCTGGAAGTGCATGCATGAAAGTTAATATTATTGGCCAAGGAAGATGAAAACCTCTTTGGAGATACACAGAATACCTCAGAGACATCCTGGAAGACTTGGGGCTGGTCTACAAAAACTGTGTACAAGCCCATGTGCCTAAAAACCTGTTTATTCTTTCTAACTTTACTAGCTAAGGTAACACAAAGTCTGATTGCTACCTGTAAGTCCTGCCCTGCTGCATGTAGAGTCAGTTGTTTACCGTTCAGCTGAAGGATTGCTTGGAATTTCCATGGCATCCCAGTAGTTGTTGTGCTGTGGCTCCTGAATAAAAGGAACTATTGTTTGCAGGTTTTGATGGCCAGCCAATTCAATCAGATGGACACAAGCGTGCCCAGATTTTGGGCTTCTGTTTTATATTTCTCTAAATCTGTGTAACCCTTACTGCTCCCTGCCAGTCTGCCAGTGAAGGCTGCCATGCTGCAGAATGGGGTGGGGGGGGGGGTTCTGTTGTAAAGCACAAACTGCAAATGCCGAAACCAGGCAGCTCATGTGCAAACTGAGGAGCTGTAACCAAATAAGACCAGCTATCCATCATTCTGGACTGTCCATTTAGTCATGTCCTTGTGCCATGCACAGAGCCAGCACTGAGTACAAGCTATAATGCTCTATATGGCAGAGATGCAATTGCCCTGGGTATTTCCTGTCCACATCTCCTAACCACACAATCTGTTCATCACAGAGTTAACCAGAGGGCAGTCTGAAAGATTTGAGCACAAGGTGCTCTTGTTGTGTGAAAGCAAACTCCAGCACATAGCACACACCTGAAGAAGTGCAGTAACAGGGTGACTGTCCTTGAGATGAAAAAAAAAATTTTGCACCCATCTTTTAAAAATGTCACGTGTCTGTATGACTAGTATTTGGTGCTAATGTTATTTTTAAAGTGTGGAGGGAGCAAACACCAGTGATGCCTCGGCACAAGACACTCAGCTGATTCCACCATTCTCCAAGAATGAGTAGAGTAATGGGGAAGGCTCTAAACAGAGAAAACCCAAAATAGTAAGAGGACAAGACAGCACATCATTGTGGTTGGCTAGTGCAGCCAAAAACATAGGAAACACAGTCATCTTCCAACACGGAGAAGATCACTGCAAAAAGGAGAATGAGAAAATGTCCTGCTTATCTGTGCCGGTTAAATGTAACAAACCGAAGTGTAGCTAGGAAGACAGCCTTGATATCAGTAAAACCTTTCAAACACTGAAGTTAGAAAGAGTAAAAAAGTGAAACTGTGGAATTCCTTTTCCAGGCACTGCCTGGGGAATCTCCATCAGTAGAGGATTTTAAGAACAAGTTAACACAAACATTTGGGATGACTTAAGAAAAACCTGTCTCTGCCTATGAGAAACAAAAGGGACTAAATAACTTCTCAAGCTCCTCTTAGGACTTACTGTGACCTCAGCAACAGGGAGAAAAAAATGGAAGCCCTGGAGAGAATAAGGCACAAAAAGAAATGTGAAGTTACCACTGCCATGCTTGTGTTTATTTTACACTCCTTAGAAACACTGCACTATTGGAAGCAGATCAAAATAGTATTTATTTTTAAAGATTGTCGCATAATCCTGATTTACTTGCCTTTACTTACTGAGACAAACAGTATAACAAAATTAACCATAGATCAGGAGTCTTTGTTTGCAACTCTGTATCTTCTTCTTTTTAATAGCAACCAAAATGCCTGAGCTGTCACTTTTATCTTGTTTATGAAATATTCATACCCAGTTTCCCTTCTGCCAACATCCTAGGGACACCCTTGGAAAAGAAAATTATGTATTAAAGGGTGTACCCCTGAGACAGAAAGTTCTAATGAAATGTTAGCAGAGCAGCTTCAAACTTGAGTGAGACCTACATTGTAGTAAGGCTATTCCAGATGATTATTAACTAATCTATCTGCATTTCTAAAGTCCCCTATTCTCTGTGGTACCTACCCTCAGATTCCAGTTTGAAAATTAAACAGATATCTAATAGTGAAAATCTGCTGAGGAAAACAGACTGATCAGAAAAGAAGTAATTCATAGCACATGCTGCCTCACTGCCACTCCTGAAAAAGCTCTTCTGCTCTGAACTGCTGACCGATTTAGAGTTCCCCCGAGACACACACACAGCTTCTTAATTTGAACTGAATGACAGCTGGGTGTAAAAATCTCAGTCTGTATATCTCACTTGTCATAGTGGGGGTAAGAGCATGATCAGATGAGGAAGGTGAGGAAAAAATCCCCCACACTGCCACACAGCCAAATGATACCCTAACTCCCCAAACCCTGATTTTTGATGTAAGCAACTGTCAGGTTTGGAACCAACATGATGTTTCAGTGTGGTGAATAACCCTCTTCAGATATAGTTTGAAACACACAACCCCTACTGTCCTGAATGGGGTCAAAAGCGGTGAAGATTCAGTTTCCTTACCATCCTCTCCTCTCTGACAAACCCCTCCACAGGGAGTCTGTCCTGACCATTCTCTCAATGAGCTTCTTCCACAGCATCCCATCCGACGTCACCCGGTACCACTCCTTGCACACCAGCTCAGCAGCACACAAAGATTTGGCATCCAGGTATGACAGAATATTCTCAGCAATGTGATCCAATCCCCGAGCTGGGGGAGAACAACAACAACAACAGAAGATTATTTGCTGGACAGACAGAGAGTTTAAAACAACTCCCCCTGCTAGTACAAAGATACAGTCTCCTTCCATCTCCTCTTCTGCATGCGGAGCTGGACCAAATGCGCAGAAGAGCATTTGAGGCTAAGTTCAGGAGTGAGCAGTGTTCTCCAACTTCCTTTGGATATAGCACAACAAGTCATTAAAAATAATAAAGAATCCAAGAAGTCATTCCAATCTATTTCGATGGGTTTTAGCACTAGGGGGATATTCTATGGATGGCGTTTCCAACTCAGCAACACAGCCCCCAAAATCTCTCTATATTAGGACCATTTCTCATCTCACTGCTACAGCTGTTCTCATGTTGCAACGGCTCAAAAGCTGTTTTTGCTAAAGCAGTAGCTTTTAAATGTAATGAAGAAAAAAATATATATTCCCAATGTGTGCCCTGAAGGGTAGTGGTACCTTTAGACAGGGGGGAGGGAAAGATATGCAGATGCACAGGGACGTCAAGAGGGAAAGAGAGGCTGTGCAAGGAGAAAGTGAAGCAGGTTTGCTAGTTTCATTTATTTTAGTGGGTGAAGGAAAAATATGCACCAGAATAGTATCATTTTCAAATATTTCCCAGTATGAATACCAGGACTGGCTTTACCTCAGCATGGCTGGAGTGAAACATAAAGCAATTGCCTGGTTAGCACCAAGCAGCTCAATGTAATGTCTACGTAGCTGGGGGCAGGAAAGGTTATGCTACGTTTCTTAACTGGACGGATGTCATCAGTAAAAATGTGCCCTTACCAACTCAAATTCAATCATCAGCAAGACTTCAGGAAAACAAGATGCCTTTTAAATGAGAAGTTGTGCAAATACAGCTTCTCTTGAAGGCTGTTTAATTCACAAGTGAGACACACCACCAAGAGATGATCTCACTTGACAGGTTAAATTTCAGATGCTTTGTGAAAGTTTAGACCACATCATCCCTCAGGCATAATGCTCAGTCCAATCAAAAAGAAACCATGGCAGATTGGTATTACATGCATCTTCCCTCTAGTTCACATCTGGGACAAAGTTAAATACATGTTTTCTTGCTTTTAAAACAACAGCCTCAAAGACCAGGCCCTGCTTGTGAGGGGAAAGAAAAGGCAGTAAGTACATTTTTACAGTCACATGTCTGCACTTCTGCAAACCCAAACTGCGTGCAACCAGCTGACTTTGACTGGAGTCCATGACACACAAATGGCCCAACCTTTTTTTTTCTTAATGAGAACTCAAAATTATTTCCCACTGCATGAAAATGAGACAATTCAGCATGCCTCCCCCTGCTGCTTTCAAATATGCTAAACTTAAAATACACTTTGGGTAAGACATTCTGCTCAGCATTTTATGCTTCAGTCTTTATGTGGAAAAGGCATGTGAATGATACTGGGCACAACCAGAGAGCGGAGAAAGAGGTCTGACATTTCTTATCTTTATAGGTGCAAAATTAGATGTCAACCTGCAAAATAAAAGCATCATCAACCTTTATTACACATTTAATCTGAAAAGACATGTACAACCACTATTTAAAAAAAAAAGGAAGCATTTGTAAATTTAGATTGACTCCACAGCAAACTTTGGAAAGAGGAAGGCAATGTTTTAGTGAACATGAACTAGAATTTGCAGGAATGCCACAACTGACAGGGTAGCGATGGACATCCTGTTGCCCTGTTCCTGCAGCTTTGGGTGGAAATGGCAGATTTCCCAGTCTGTGTTGCTTCCAGTGGGCTCACAGACATTTACAGACCCACTAGGACATTTACAAACGCCTGCCTGCATCGTATTCTTACAGGTGGCTTTAAGTCAGCAGCGTCACAGGAGGGATTCGTTTTTTGTATGGGGAACAACTCGTGGCTTTAGGAAGCAGGGCTACACTGCACAACCTGGGCCCAGTAATCTTCACCCGTGTGCCCTTCCTGTTTCATCAGGAGCTGCACTTTAGATCTTGGCTGCAATTAGGTGCTGTAACTACTGCCATGTCCTTAAGTCATCCTTTGTCATTAATACTAGACCCTTTGCAGAGAAGGAATACCAATGTTTTGGCCTCTCCTCCTCACATTTATGATGAGTGGATGGGCAGAGCTATTTTGGCCTGGTTGCAAACTCAATTTTATTATTTTGTTTCCTAGGAACAGCACAACTCACTGAGGCATGTATCTAACAAAGCATTGCTTCCTTCAAAAGGGAAAACTCTGCTCACAGAAGATTTTGCTACATGGATATGAAACACGATTAGCCCGTCAGCCCTCCAAACCAACAAGAATGTTTCAGTTATTTCACACACGAAATCCTTATCAAAATTACTTTCCTCATAAAAATGTTAAACAGCTTGAAAATGCTAAGCAGAAGCCTTATTTTTCAGAAACTGAACAAACTTTAAGTACACAGTTAAGCTGTATTTTTCAAACAACCTTAATTCTGTTCAAAGCACTGGGAAAATAATCTGAGCCAACTTTACTCTATGTTAGTAAAACATGCCAATGATCTAAAACTACCTTTAACTCTGGTCATTCTTTGGGACCATACTAGGAGGACAGAGATAAGATGCCTCATGATTTTGAAGTAGCTTTATTGTTTTATTCACTCAAGGGGGAGAGCAGGAGAGAGAATGAAGCAGTAAAAATGAAACCAGAGTACTGAACACTTGAGAGTTTCAGAAGGCTAAAAAATACTTACAGAGTTTAGCATTTTTTTTCATTATATGACTCAATTTAGAATTTTAGGTTCATCACTCTTTCCTAGGCAGTTTCTTACCTTCTTCCCTTCCCATTCCCCTCATTAGAACTTGCTTATACTCAGGACAACCCGCACAGACTGCAGAGTCTGTGCCAGTGTAATTCCTTGCCGTTAATTTTCTCCCTTAGAGCTATATTGGCTAGGACATTTGCACTTTGCAAATATTCTAATTGATGTACATACATTATTTATGCACACATTTCCCCCAACTATTAAAATACTCATACATCAGCTGCTTGATTCCTATTTATTCTGCGTTCTGATAGAGTAAAATCAGCTGCTCCCTGGGCACCTGTGAATAGACCAGTAACAAATATGGTATGGCTAGGAAATTTGGAATGTCTCTAGAAGTATTTATAGCATCTGCCCAAAAGTCTCAGAAAAAGCCCAGTAGAAAGAAATTAACCAAGTGCAGTGAGATGTGCTAGCTTGCTTTCAGGGGGTTCCGTGGAGAAAGACCTGGAAAAACTGTGTATGTAACTACATGTATACTTCCACTTTAAAAGTGGGGAAAGCAATGCAGTTTCCAAACACTTCCTATTTTTCTGAAACAGAGCAGCACCACAAGTTATAATGCTGCTCTAAGTACATGAGATTATTGCCATTGGACTACTAAAAACTAACATAAAGCAGGTACTTAGCATAACTAAGATTTTTTTTTAATGCTACAACAGCCATTTGATTACTGGGCACAATGAGCTTAAAATCCAATGAGTCTACCTATTTGACTTCATAGCAGAACTCCTGCAGAGCCTTTATGCTTTATACAATTCACAGTTAAACATAACTTTTTTCATTTTTTAAGGCTAGAACTTATATTTCATGTTGAGGACTCCCTTCTGAAGAATGATCAAATGACTGGATTGATCAAATTGCCAAAAGTTCAGCACTACTTTATGTGTGCATTCTGTGAGATCTGCCCAATGCCACATCTGAGAATAGCTGGGATAATATTTTCAAAGGAAAGCACTACAAGGTGTAAAAACAGAACACCTCCATCTTTTGCTCTTATGCCCTCCATTTTCTATTAGCAATAAACACATAATCAAAGCAATGGCTGCAGGAAGTTATTTCAGTAGGAAAGAGAGACAAATATCTAAATAAGAAAAGGGAAAACCTCAGCTGAGCAACCAGAAAGAGTAGTAGTTTTAATTTTAAAAATTTTCGTTATTCATGCATTGTTGTGGGCATTAAGAGCAAAACTACCTGCCCTGTGGCTTGGGATAACTACTCCGACAATACATAGATTAGCCATCATTTACTCCTAGACAAACCATGATGGTGTTAGATCATGCCTTGAGAAACAGTAGGAATACAAATTAAAATACTACTACATTTCATACTGGTATACAGCTTTTCTCTCAAAAGCTATTATCTGTTTTGCAGACTGACCCTACAAGAGACCTCTCCAGTAAGGTCGGGCAGAACAGAACAGTTTTTTGAAAGACAGGGAGCAAGCTCCCTCTGCCTGCAGAAATACCTGGCAGTGCAGTGATGAAGTCCCGCTGTAACATGGGTTTGAGGTATGAGTTTATGTGTCCGTGCTGGTAGTGACACATCTGGGAGATGAGGTGCTCCACAAACTCCACCTGGTCAGACTCGGACCACTGTTCAAAGTACTTGACACAGAGCTCCTTCTCCTTCTCATAGCTCGCAGACAGTTTTCTTTGCTTGGGCACGATCATACTGGAAGTGCCATTGGCAAGTTTTGTCTGTAAACAGGAAGAAGAGGAACAACCCAAATAACACATATGAGAAGAAACACAAGCAGTTGCACAATTTCTTTTAAGGGGCAGACGACAGAAGGCAAAGAGCACTCTGACACATGAAAGCTGTCTGAGACCACGTATGCCGGCTGCTGCTGTCAGCCCGAGCGCAGCCACGCCCGCCGAAGCCCCCGCAGGACAATGCACTGGCTCGTGCCAGAGCTGCACACGAAGGACTCCGGTCAGATGGGAAATCTTCAGTGGCAGTCTAACATAAACACAACTTTATTTAACAGGTAGACAGTAAAATGCACTTGGATGCACCAACAGCAATGCACCTGTACTCCGTTGTTTTTTTCTTTTTCCTAAAGAAAGGATTGCTGCTAAAATTCATAGGGAATGCATGAAATGGATGAAAAAGATTGAATTATACCTTGAGAGCAAAGCGAGCTAAAATACACCCTGACATTTGGTAAATACTTCTTTCACAGAATAAAATATTTTCAACTTTCTGAACACTGTTAATATCTTGTCAGAAGGAGTCAGCTCAAAGAAGAGTTTCGGGGACAAAACAGAACACTGACATTTCAATTTACTACTTGATAATAAGATATAAATTCTGCTTTCTAAATGATTTAAATGGAAGAAAAGTGCACATTTTGCATTTCAAGGGCATCCTTTGTCCAAGTAAGATTAACTGTTTGCTGGGAAATTATTTTTTCTTATGTTGGTCAAATGGTTTCTATTTCATGCTGAAAACATGTGATTTCCTCTCTTTCACTGCAACAGTTTAACACCAGACAGCATTATAATAACAGTCAATATTATTACATCATTTTTATTGACAAAATAAATTTAGAGGTTCTTTGTTAATTATCAAATAATTAAAAACAAATTTCAGATATAAGAACACAGAAAACACTGAGGTAGGGATGCCATATTTCTGTTCTATGATGATAATTCCAAGCATCAACCTCGCCAGGAAACCTTATTAATTTTAAGGGGAAAAAAAGAGTCCCTAAATCTCGCTGCAAAGATATCTAATGAACTAAAAGAAATGCAAGGATTAACTGAGTTTACAGGACTAGGAAAAACAACAAACAAGTCTCTTTTCAGCAAGTGCCAAAACAGCAGCCTATTTAGAGACCACAAAATTTAGTTACCAGTAGTAGATTTGGAATGAAGAAGTTTCTCATTTCTTGGGAGTAAATAACTCCTGAACTTCAACACCTCCCAGTCCCAACAGTAAGCCTGACTGTGGAACACCAAAAACCCTGTAATTTGAAAATACTCAACTGATGACTATATACGTTTTCTTAGAGATAATGCACCTAAGTACTCTTTTCAACATTTCTAGCAGAGCTGGACCTTCCTTTGGTACAAAAAGACAGTAAATAGCTGTGATTTTTAAGAAGCAGCTTTTTCTATTTCTGGATTATAGTTTGATTGAAGTTTCTTTGAGAACACAGAACGTAACGATCACATCGTCAGTGCTCCATTCTGCAGATCAATGTTTCCAACTTTACCCCCGCTCCTCCGTGTGAATGTGTGGCTGTGGCTGTGTGTGGCAGTGTGTTGCTGCAGTTAAACTGCCTGCAAAACAGGCATCCCAGTAAAAATGCTGGATTAAGACAGTGCGGAGATGAAACCTACAAGCTTGATCTCATTTAATTTCTCATTTTGTTTGCTGTGCATCTTACAAAACAGGTTGTCTCTACAAAGCATTTTTTAAAAACCTATACATCTGTCTTTAAATTTGAGAGACTGTGAAGTCTGCCTAATACACTGAGCCTGAATGGACTATACAGCTGATGTGCAAAGGCCACAAAAGTGCAGCTCCTTTCACAGGCTGGCACCGTGTTCTGGCCTTTCCTTGCCTTCTGAACACCCTTCTCCCAGCAGCCTTCAGCTCCCCAGTTACTTCTAAAACATTGGTTTGTGGTATCAAACAGAAGCTGCAATATCTGCAAATACAAGTGATGGCTTATGTGTGTACAAAGAAATGGCTCAAATGGGACAAAACAATCAATTCTGCCTGAACACAGGCTTCTTGGATAGGAATAATGAGTAAAACAAAGAGTCCATTGACCAGCATTTTTAACAGCTCTGGAAGTGAAACTCCAGATTTATAAAGTGGTTCTGCTAAGAAAAGCATGCTACAGTGTTTATGTCCAAATTAGTGAAAGTGGGAACACCATATTTTTTTTGGTTCATACTTCAGTTGCATTCTTACAATGTCATCTTGTACCTGGCTTGCACCCTTGCCTCTTCTGGTTTCCCACCAAAAGAAGTGAGCTTAAGCCCAGAGATGGGCCCAGTAGGTCCAATGGCTTGTGCAAGCAGGGGGCCAAGAGGACAGGGCATGCCATGAACACACCAGTTCTGCAGAGTAGAGACAGATAAACTGAGAGGGTTCCCAAACCATTCAAACTACAGTTTAGAACAGAAATTCCAGAATTTGAATTGAAAGATTCCTGAAAAACCACTGGTAGTTCAGAAATAGGCCTATTAGGAAAAAAAACCATCACCAAAACAACTTCATCAAGCATCTGTATTATTAAATTGTCTACAGCCTCTTCCCTCTCTTGCTAAAATAATCAGGCCTCATCTGAAAAACAAAAACCTGTTCCACATGCCATCCATACTGCTAGGGTAAATATCTACCCAAATGCACTGTATACAATCATATTTTTTATAAGTTTCACTTCCAAAAGTGGCGAAGAAGAATGAGCACTGGTAGTTCATCATCTGGGAGAAAATTTGGGTTTAACAGAGCAAACTACTAAACTGGAACAGCTGAAGCTTTACCGACTCCCTTTTCACAAAGCCCCGTACGTGAGGGCTGAGAGGTGCCCCAGCTGGCTCTGGGCACCCTGACTCATCTGCAGGAATGGCAGAGGGGTCCTCTGACAATGCTGAGCCTGAGCTCATAAGCTGTGCCAGGAAACCCAGGGGATTGAGTGCCTCAGGTTGGTACTAGCTCAGGGATCTAAGCACTATGCTTCACCGCAGCCCATAATTACGAGACCATTTCTCCAAATGGCTACATTTAACACAAAGCACATTTGTATGCCCAGTGAAGTAGAAGAGGACTAATATATGAAAGGACTTTAATCTAAATAATGGCTTGCAAGTGTAGGAAGGTGCAATATTTCAATATAGATAAATAAAGACTGGATAAATCTACTGCTTTGCATATAAAACAAAACAGCTATGGTCTATCACAGCTGTAACCTATTTACGACATCCAAGCTTACTTTTGGTTTTGTTCAGCACAGGGGACCAAGGAGCCTCCTAAAGCACAGAAAAAAAACAAAACCAAGCAACTTCTCTGACTGTAGTACTGCAATAGTGTTTACCCACCAATACGAGTGGTCACAACTTTTATATATATATATATTTTTAAATTACATCCTCTAGTCATTGCAGAGGACTTTGTTCAGGCACCTCTCACAGGGTAGATGAATTCAGGTTTTGTGTTTCTCAATGCAAGAAGACATCTCTTAAAGTCAAAGACAAAGAGAAACTGTCTCCTATTGTATTAAGAATGGCTTAAATGATCCCAGCAAGGTTTGGGATCTTCTCAACCTTCAAGACATCTTCATGCTAAAGCTCTGAAAATACTGAGAGCTTAGACCACCACTGCAAATTTCAATTTCTTCTTACATAAAAGGAAAGGTCTTCTTTTCCATGTTCCAGTACCAACAGGTCATACTGGGCTTCTTCCCTCCTTCCTGGACTCACTGGGACTACAGGCTCTGACACAGACAAATGCCCTTTACTGCTTCTCTGCAACTGCAGCATTTCACCTCCAGTTGCTTGCATCACCCATTGTGGTTAAGTCACTGATCTAGACAGAGCCACCTTAACAGGAATTTTGGATGGGTCTTAGTGAAGGGGAGGAAAAAAGAGGACATAATGTTTAATTATAAGAAATGATTGAAATAGGCACAGACATACCCCGGGTGCCTCTGCACTGCAGCAAGCTCTAAACTTGTTATCGTTAATGGTTTAAATTTCACTGTGCTAATCATTTCAGGACACAAGCCTTTCTTGATAATCTAATGAATTATTCCAACATCCTTCAGCAAAAAAAATCCTCCATGACAGCACTAATTACAAGACGTTTTCCCAGTGCTTATGTAAAATATGACAGAGCAGCAGCTTAGGGAATTGCAGAAAACTGCTTCTAATTTCCACTGAGAAACTGACAAACACCTCTCTTTCATCTCTCCCAGCTCTCAAGTAAGATTTAACTTTCTCATTTAGTTAATTACCGAGTGAGGATCATCATTTTCCCGGATCGGAGCGGCACAGAGCCTTTATCGTGTTAACTTGTGAACTTGATCGATGGCTGCTGCTAAAACTTAATAACTTCACCCCCTGGCAAATTGTAAGATAAATATAATAGGAGAAACTCTGACAGTAAAAACCTGCCAGAAATGAGCGCTGTGTTTATGTTTCTTTGCAGGCAGCAAAAAAACAACCGACAGCTTATTACTGGGTGCGTGTTACTTATATTTAAAAGACTCCAGGCAGTTAACTTTCTGCGTACTGTTCAAACTTTACTCACAAGATAAAAGGCACTAGGGAAAAAAACCCAAGCAATGGAATGACAAAGGAAGGAACCACGGAGGTGTATGTCCAGGGGCCGAGGAAGGCAGGGGAAGACAGGAACTTCACAAAGAAAGCAAAGCCATGCTTGCCTCTATATCCTGAATACTATCCAAGATTGACCACATTAAAAATGCCCACAACTGTGAATCCAAACATGAAACTACTTTCACCAGCAGCAAAAGCTCGGGAATTCTGGATCAAGTTAGAAGCATGTGGGAAAAGCAGAGGGATCTGCAAAAAGTACCAGCATGGCCACGAGATTATTTGGTTTGATGCCTGCAAAGGTACTCTTAGCCAGAGAACCTCAGCCCAGCAGGCTTTCCCAAAGTTACTTGTGTGGCCATGAACTGCTTGCTACCGCCCGTGAGGAAGTAGCACTCAATGCCACGACAATGTAACCACAGCAATGTAACAAAAGTGGTGAAACGGAGCTGAGGTATGTCAGCCCTCCATGCTAAAGGCAGAGATAGTTATTTGAGAATCCAGTTCAAGGGCTGTTGTTTGCATGGCCTAAAGGCAGTAACACCATAATTAAGACGACACAGGTTCAATTTCTATGGCTGGCTTCTTCTTTTTTAGGCTTGTAATTACCAAATTCTGCAGAACTGATTCCCAGACTGCCAAGGCTAAGCAAAGAGGAAAGAAGCTCCTTTGCAGCTCCTCACTGGCTGCTTCCTATAAAAGAACTCCTTTGGTTTGAGAATTGGGGGGTGTGAGGGGGCTGTCTCACCATAAAAAACACGATCTCATGAGCCATAGCACCTGAGAGACATGAGTAGGGCAGCCAGCTCCTCATTTTTCTCCTCTGCAGGATGAACCTGCTTTTCTAGTGTTTGAGTTGACAGCAAGGCTACAATGCTAGGTCATTAAACAACTCACTCCATTTACTTTTATTTTAAAAGCTTGGTTTAGAATCTACCCATTTCTGCCCGCCTCCATCTCACATAACAGCCTCTGTGAGGTTAACCATGGGTTTAGCTCATATATGGACTTACTCGCTCAATACTGAATTACTTTCCACGCTGCAAAGCTCACTGAAACATTCTGAAAAACGAATGTAACCCAGAAGTAGATGATCATCAATCACATCTGAGAGTCAAAAAGAAAGCACTATGAAAGAAACCACAGCATCTCTACTGTTTATTTTCAAGAGAAAATTCAAAACACACACACTGAGATTATCGGCACCCAAGGAACTAACAATTTTGCCTCTCTGGAGCTTTAGGCTGCTTGTCCACATCTGGTTTCTAATCACACTGCAGAAGAGCTTTGATAAGAAAAGATACATCTAGATGAAAGATCACTGGAAATATGCTGGACACAGCAGCCCAACCTGCTGCACTTTCTGAAATCCTGGGAGGGCAATAATTTTCAGAGGTACCATCAAAGTACCTATGATATGGTGTCAACCTGGAGGGCACCTGGCTAAGGATATTACTTCAGACACAGAAGAAAGGGAAAAGGCTGAGTTTGTTCAGGGCCAGGAAAAGCTGCAGACATCAGAGAAGTAATGTGGGGAGTCTCTCTAGGGACTGGGGAGCCAGGACTGAACCATGGGCACATAGGCTATGCAAAGAGCAGCAGTAATACTTTGCTGGACAAGATGCTCCCCTCCCACACCGCTACACAGTAAACAGCAACAGGGAGAGGAGATTAAAAAACTATTCTTTTAAGCTAATACCTAATGTTTCAGACAGGCTAATAAAGTTTAATTGTCTGGAATCTCATAGCTCTTACTGTAAACTTTCCTTTGATATAAGTCTCCCACCTAGATTTTAAGTGTTGACAAAAACCTCCAAAATAAAATTTCTCTGATGCCAGCAATGGATGTGAACTGGGAGTCCCTCTCCTCCTCATCTCCAAGTTGTCTTTGCAAATAACAAGCACTGATGAAAATCTGCTTGCATCAGCACAGCACTGGCATATGTTACTTTCCCAAACTATGATCCCTGACCAAGTGCATATCTAGACATATGGGGGGTAGAGCAGGCACCATCACTCTTAAAGAGCTAGATTTCGGAGCACACCTTTTACTAGCTGTAAAGTGATCATACACAAATTTCAAAGCAGACACTCCAGTAACAACAAATTTCTTCCAGTGGAAACCACCAAAGAAAATGCTTTCTTCCTTGGCATGGCTACCACCAGAACCACAGCTGGAACTGCTGGGACCATTACATGTTATTACTGTTAATGGAGGGAAGGAATATGCACATTATGACTTGGAGAACCAGCCTACTAAAGTCATCAGGTAATGGCCAGTAGCAGCAAAGCGCTCATTTATGTCAGGGAGACGCATAAGTAAACAATGCTCTAAGCAGCAGTTTCATAGTTTTCTGGCACAGTTGCTTCTGTTTTTAAACACTCAAGCATGATCTACTGACTGAGTGAAGTTACTCTTTATGGGTGTTACTGTTGATTTCCTTCTTGCTTCAAGTGCTCCCTTAGCTCAGAGAGAAAAGCAGCCAGGAACAGGTCGGTGGACTCAAAACATGGCTGAAGTAACAGCGAACACTGGTATCAGTGGGAACAACACAAAAACAGATGGAGAGAATGATCACAAAAACCCGTTATCTGCTCTCAGTAACGCTACTGAAATTTTCAAATCACTTGGTTCTGCCTATGTGTCTTGGTTTGAAAAAACTCCAACATTTTATAAAGCTTTTAGTAACAAGATACACAAGCCCTCCAAGACGGCTTACTCAGTAGTATTTTCCATGAGTTTTTTCCTTTGAGATGCATTTTGCTACCAACAACAAAGAGGGCACACGCAGACCAAACTACTTGGCCAAGGCAATGTGAGAGATTCAGAACTGGAAGTCAGCAATATACATGCTGGGTATCATATAACATTTCCCAGCTACAGGAGTACTACGTATTTCCAGGCATACTGGAGAGATCTAACAAACAAAAACCCAGCGGCATTCTGAAGAAGCACAAGATTCATGTATGTGCTCTGCTCCCATTGCAAACGTACTCCTTGGATCTGCTGGAGGAGCTGGCTACACGAACACTCCCTAACCTATTTCAGTCAAAATAAGCTTGTTAGCAGAGACCTGCTATTTAAACTGTCTACGCTAAAACACCTCATCTTAACTGAGTGCAGGTTTGCAGTTTAGCTGACAGATCCTGGAGGGCAGCAGCCTGCAGCAGCCAGGCAAAGGCTGCATGGTATTCTTTCCCACCAGTACAGCCAGATCTAGAAGAGGACATCTCAGCAGCTCACACTGGCTGATACCAATACTACAGCAGCCACCACAGAGGCAGCTGTAATAGGACAAATGCATTAAATATTCTTGTACAATGCTAAGTGAAAGCTGGTCAGTGGGCTGCAGCCAAAATCTTGAGATTTTGCCTTGTAGCCCCCTATAACCCCTACACGGTCATCCAATAACCCCTCACTCATAATGAGCACTGTCTTCTCGAGATGAGCTGCTCTGCTAGCTTTTCAGTCAAATGCTACCTTCCGGGCAAACCAGGGATTTCCATGGAGGACCCCTAGGATTGCTAAGGAAGATGGATGTGTTTGGCCTGGAGAAGATTGCGGGCTATCCACCAATCTTCCACTACCTTAAGAGAGGTTACAGAGGAAAATGAGACAGAATCTTTACGGAAGTGTGTAACGACACGAAGAGGTGCAACAGCAACAGGCTGCAGCAAGCAAAGCTCTGGAACTAAAAGGAAGACTTTCAAAATATGAGTGCACAAGGTTCCAAACAAAACGAACTGGTTGTGAAGTAATCCTCCTCTGAACAGGCAGCTGAACTTGAGACCTCCAGAGGTCCATCCTACCTTAAAGTTTTCTTTGACTTTATATCTTAAGACTGTGTTGGTCCATTCTTTTATTGGTACCTAGCAAGAGATTCATGACCTGAGGAAGAGAGTCCAAAAATACAAGCAAAGACAATGAATTCTGTATCTCCATAAATTAAGTTGGGTTAGGCAAATTGCTGCCAATATGTGAAAGCACATGACAGAAGAAAGGCAGAAACCAGTACCCTCTGCTACAGAAAGTGACCGGCTCGAACTGTAACAGCACTTCAGGAAGGANCAAACGTACTCCTTGGATCTGCTGGAGGAGCTGGCTACACGAACACTCCCTAACCTATTTCAGTCAAAATAAGCTTGTTAGCAGAGACCTGCTATTTAAACTGTCTACGCTAAAACACCTCATCTTAACTGAGTGCAGGTTTGCAGTTTAGCTGACAGATCCTGGAGGGCAGCAGCCTGCAGCAGCCAGGCAAAGGCTGCATGGTATTCTTTCCCACCAGTACAGCCAGATCTAGAAGAGGACATCTCAGCAGCTCACACTGGCTGATACCAATACTACAGCAGCCACCACAGAGGCAGCTGTAATAGGACAAATGCATTAAATATTCTTGTACAATGCTAAGTGAAAGCTGGTCAGTGGGCTGCAGCCAAAATCTTGAGATTTTGCCTTGTAGCCCCCTATAACCCCTACACGGTCATCCAATAACCCCTCACTCATAATGAGCACTGTCTTCTCGAGATGAGCTGCTCTGCTAGCTTTTCAGTCAAATGCTACCTTCCGGGCAAACCAGGGATTTCCATGGAGGACCCCTAGGATTGCTAAGGAAGATGGATGTGTTTGGCCTGGAGAAGATTGCGGGCTATCCACCAATCTTCCACTACCTTAAGAGAGGTTACAGAGGAAAATGAGACAGAATCTTTTCGGAAGTGTGTAACGACACGAAGAGGTGCAACAGCAACAGGCTGCAGCAAGCAAAGCTCTGGAACTAAAAGGAAGACTTTCAAAATATGAGTGCACAAGGTTCCAAACAAAACGAACTGGTTGTGAAGTAATCCTCCTCTGAACAGGCAGCTGAACTTGAGACCTCCAGAGGTCCATCCTACCTTAAAGTTTTCTTTGACTTTATATCTTAAGACTGTGTTGGTCCATTCTTTTATTGGTACCTAGCAAGAGATTCATGACCTGAGGAAGAGAGTCCAAAAATACAAGCAAAGACAATGAATTCTGTATCTCCATAAATTAAGTTGGGTTAGGCAAATTGCTGCCAATATGTGAAAGCACATGACAGAAGAAAGGCAGAAACCAGTACCCTCTGCTACAGAAAGTGACCGGCTCGAACTGTAACAGCACTTCAGGAAGGAATACTCAGCTCCATAGCTGAGCAGACTTTGTCCCTATCAGCTGACACTTAAACTGCACAACTCAGAAGCCCGAGTCAGACTGTTACACTAGGGATTCCTCCTTGGCACAGTGTTTAGCTGTCAATAATCTTTCAGAAAAATACCTCAAGCTAAAGGAGGGAGGGAGCTTCCCATTATTCTTCTCCCTACAGTAGACTCAATCAAAGTGGACATGTTTGAATGTAGCATATAAGCAATATAAATCCCCCAGCAAAGTGTGGCAAAACAGAACTGCTAGCTTCACTTGGTCCTTCAGCATACTGTATTTTCCACATAATGTTCCTTCAGTCAAAGGCATGATTCTGCTATTCCTTGTAGTGAGTTTGTTAATAAACAATGAAAATAGTATCAATTCACCCACATTTCCCTTTCTAAAAATACAAACCAAGTTTTCTTTTCATCCCATTTCTGAGGGTTACTTTCCTGTCTTATCAAGAATGTTATCAGTGTGGAGCTTATGATATGAGAAATTTCTTCCATCCTCATGCACTGATGCATCCCATTGTAAATTTATCTAACCACCAATACTTTCTATAACTTCTACAACAATAATTGGCTTAACATCAAAGAACCTATTACATGCTGAGTAAAGTAGCTTCTACTTCCAACAGTTTAAAACGTATTCTCTTTTAAATATCATTAGGTCTTCTATGGTGATAATTTTTCTCCTTTGTGAAAGGAAAGGACGATTAGATTTTAGCACCCACTATTTGCTAAACACCTCTGTGGTACCTCTCACTTGTTTTCTGTGTTTTCAGGGCTCACAATAGCCTGTACCAATATAATAATAGAACACTCACAAACACACTATTTGCATCTTCTCATCTAGGAAGAGCAATTTGGGCTAATGCCTGGAAAAACCATATGCAACCTCCTGCTACAAAATAAAATTAAAACGTCAAAAGAAGTCAACGTTTCCTACCACAGCCCTAACTCTGAGATGGACCATTGACAGCCTGTTCCTCGATTGAGAGGTTAGAGCTCCCTCTAGCACTCTCCAAACAGAAGAGCCATAGATGCTAAACTGTGACTATCTAATCTCACTCAAAGCAGTCTTGGGTACTGTTGTTTGTAATTTTTACTTTTTTTTTTTGTCACATGCATAATTAAGAACACATCCACTAGTTTATCTGAAATTCAAGAGAAACAAGTGTCATTAGAAATTTTCTCTATAACCCATTAAAAATACTCAGATTGGTATAATTACTTATCTCTATTTTAAAATGTAATTTAGGACAAACTGAAGGATTATCATGTCAGCTGTGTGCACAATGTGAAATGTAGCAAGAAACTAAATGAAAAAGTTGTTGAAAATTTTCAATTTTCATGTCATAAAAAAGTCTTGCTATCTCACCTCCCTTTCAGCTGACAAACATCCCAATGCAGCTGACTGCAGTAGTGAATTACGTGCTTCTATTTCACATTAAATATTGAGTAACGCCGCCTAAGTAAAACTAAAAAGGTGCAACACTGCTGAGTTCTGCACAATGTTGAAGACAGAGAAATATCTCATGACAGAAGGAGTGTCAGCCCTTTTCAATCATAGGTTATTACTTATTAATTCTTGATAAACTGAAAGCTGGCAGTACAAATGTAAAAATGAGAAAGGAAAATGGGAGCCAAGTCTCTCGAATTTTACTCCCAAGTCTCCCACTGCCTTCTTGTGCTGCCATAGGCAAGTCACTCCTCTTCGTTTCACCAGTCTATCAGTTAAATACATGTGTCCCAACACACTTCACACAAAGACAAAGCACTGCTTAATGCTGGGAATGAAGCCTCTGCACCAAAGGTGCTCGTTGAGGGCGATGTCACAAAGTGACACCGCACGAGTGTAAACTTCTCCTCAAGTGTCAGCAAACAAAGCTGTCATGTAAAAACTAAACAAACCAGACTCGTTAGTAAAGGCAAGGTCTCACTTCACCAGTTAGAAAAAAATGCAGCAGTACTAATTGTTTCCACAGCCTTCCAAAGCAGAATAAAAAGTTGCGTGTGCTATGAAAAAATTTCACATTGAGTTTTTTCCAACTGAGACACCCAGATACTACTCCAAAATCAATACAGACATGGCAACAACTCATATCCCGAAGGTAAGTGCCCTAGGGAGGACATGCTTTAGGTACGTTTCTTTACTCATCACAGCAATTCTGACGTGTAACCACCGGGGGACTTCAGAACATCGCCTGGGTTTAGAAGTTTGCAATTTTAATATTTGTATGTGACAGAGATGAGGAAATACAGTAGGATGTGCTAGGCTACCCACAGCAACGTTTTTATGTCTCTGACAAGTCCAGTAAGAAAGACTAGAAGTAACTAGACCCGAGTAGATGACAGAAGCACCTGACCAAAACTTCCCAGCATCGCCTGCCGATGTCCCTCAGTCCCATCTGACAGCTGTCCTTGCCATTTTGGGCCCGAACTCTGTACACAGTCCTGCTGCTGCACCCAAATCCTGACACACAGACCTTCCTTCTGCAGTACAGATGGCATCCAAAGTCGTTCCTTTTATCCCCTTAAGAGGACTTGGAGAAAAGCACTGGCAACAACTTCTCTCTCCCCACACCTCTTGCACGTGGCAGGAGAGGATTACAGTGCGACATCTGACCTGTCCAGCAGCAGTGAAAGGACATCTCAAGTGAAAGCAAGATCTCTGCCGCTGCAGATCTGTTAGTTGGGCTGATGACCTTAAGCTGGGTGCTTCTTCGGCTGACAGCAAAATCCATCTGTTCTCCCCCCACCTCCACAGAACTGTGGCTTGCGTCTGAATGAGACAGGTAAAAGGTGGTGCTGACCACACTGCAGGAAGACAGCAGCAGCAATTCCCCCCACATACATGACCAAATACTGAAACTTCTGAGATCTGTGATCACCTCAGTATATTAGCAGCAATATATCTCCCCTCCTTTTTTAGGAAAACAGCTTGCAGCTGCTTTTGTGTCTTTGTTACTTCAAGAGTATGTAACTTGATGTGGTCCTTGGTGCTACCTTAGGAGATAAAGGCAGGCAACAGCTAGGGCAAAATGTAGTCCGTCTCATGCAAAGCACATGCTGGCTTCATTTCTGGGTGCAGTCTGAGACCTCAAATTATAGGTAGATGTTCTGTAGTTGTAAAACCCAGGAGAAGCAGGTACTTGGCAGTGGAGCTTACCTGGGAGTAATGAATTCAGTATTGCCTCTGCCGTGAGCAGAAGGCTGGACCTCCTGAGATCTTTTCCAGCCTAAGTGACTCTATGTTTCTAACTCATTATCGAAGTTCATATATAATTGACAGGCTTTTGGATAGAGTTTTCTGATGTTGATGTATTTCATTTATCATAAGCAAAATCTGAAACTCTTCTTAAAAGAGGCTGTATAGAGAATTATTTTTAATAAGACTTTCCAGCTCTAGGGTTCACAAGCCTTTACTGTTTAATTTTTGCAGCAACCAAAGACCAGGTTCTTCAAGAATACTGCAGATACACCTGCCCTCTGGCTTTACAAGTTGAGAGCAGGCAGTATTCATCTATTCAGACATCCAACACTGACTTTCAATTACATCTGTCCAACTATTTAAAAATTTTCAAAAACTGTCAATTTTTTAATGATGCATGTGTTCTCTAAGAACTTCAACTGATACTCTCCACAAATTATTAAATTCCAAACTTATCTTCACTTATGACCTGAACCAGTTTCAGAGCTCAGGTTTTACAATGAATTAACTTCAAATCAACATGGCAGGAGAACAACCTGCTTCAGCTCTGTAGTTCACACAATTTTGTAAAATCCAGTGCTTGAAAGAAAACAACAAATGCACATAATTGGCATTAATTAAGAACATTTTTATTACCCACAATCAAAGACCTATAAGGAAGGTTTACTTGTCAGAGGGAGCTGTCTTTGCTGAGAAATTACAAGTCTTAGTTAATTAGTTAACAATCTAATTTCTGTAGTATAATTGTGATTTTCACTTTTATTTTCTTCTAAATGAATGTTAGTCTAAATACAAAAGCAATTGTTTACAGTGAGAGAAGTGAGGTCAGAAAAAACAATGCTGAAATATTTTAGTCATTCTGTTTTAACTAAATTCTCAGGTTGTCATCACTGTTACAAAGGTTTCATTGTGTCTTGAGAAGCAACAGAAGTTCTTCAGACTTTAATGTTATGAGAAGACAGTTAAATCTGAACCTGTGCACACACATTTAGGAAAGACCTATTGTATTTCACAAATTCAGGGCATCAAGAAAACAAGTTTGCCTGTTGGGCACAGGACCCAAACAGCCTGGTTACACGAGCTGAGCAGGTAAGGACTGCTCGCCTGTCAAGATTCATTATTATGGTAAAATAAGTAACTGCAGCCACTTTGAATACTATTTTCAGGACTGTGAGAGCAACTACTTTGCTGCTCATTTTTAATTTTCCTCAACAGTAAGGTTCAGCAATGTATACAGTGACTACTGCTGTCTCCCTCCAAGCTGCAGCCTCAACTAAGCCATCGGTTACAACCAACAAGGGACTGCTTGCCTGCCTTGCTGAAGTTATCTTAGGTATGAGCTTCCACAGGCAGACTAATTCAAATCTATTTTTGTAAATTACAGATTGTGTTAAATATACATGAAGGAAAATATGGAACAGTTGCTTTTACTGCACAACACGAATTATTTCCCATTACAAGTTCCCTCCGAGAAAACTGTAAATTTTAAAATCTGCCAATTAGTGGCAGTGACTACTGGTGATTCTGTATTCCAGTCAAGTAGTAGTATTTGCTGAGTACTGCACAGGGCAGAAAAATGTTCCAGGAAAATCAAGGGACCATGATATCTGACAATAACAAGCTGGAGGATGCAGTGATTTGTCCAAGCTTCCTCTTTCTTTTAGAAGAATGCGGGTGGTGTCACTGCATCAGCCAGGATTAAATCTTTACGTGTATGTAAGACTGTCAATACCTGAAATACAGTTCAGGGCAATAATTTGACAGCTTTTGCCTAAAAGAGAGTGATCAGAAAAGTAAACATAAATAAATTTTTCCTAGAAAACCAAGTTCTCAAACAAATGCTCAAACATCTTTTCTCTTCCATTTCTTACATGATACCACTCCCTAAGGACCATTCAATTTGTCCTAATAAAAAAATGGGTATGACACCTCTCTAAAACTATATGTGGATAAACATCAAAAATGGAATAAGAACTATTAAAACAAAAGGAAAAAAACTAAGAACCAGTGGTACAATCTCTCCATGAATAAGCTAACTTGGAAACTCAGCAGAGGATTTCCAGTCATTAGAACAATTCTGGAAAATGGGTTCTGGAAAAATCTTCTGATGGAAACAGTGGAAAAAAGACTGCAGACCAGACCATAACTGGTTGTAAGATGAAACTTCGTAAGTTCACTAAAGGGACAAAGTAGTATCTACAAGGCAAGAGGCTGGAACCAGTGATCTGCAAAGTCCCAGAAAGCAGAATTATGGAATCACTGAGGTTGGAAAATACCTCTCAGATCATCAAGTCTATCCGTTAACATTGCCAAGTCCACCACTAAACTAAGTGCCACATATACAAGCCTTTTAAATACTTCCAGGTCTGTGACTCAGCTTCCCTGGGCAGCTTGTTCCAATGCTCCATAAACCGTTCAGTGAAAAAATTTTTGATAATAGCCAATTTAAATCTTCCCTGCACAACTTGGCCATTTCCTCTTGTCACTTGTTACTTGAAGAGGCTGACCGCCACCTTGCTACACCCTCCTTTCAGGTAGTTGTAGAGAGGGATAAAGTCACCCCTGAGCCTCCTTTTCTCCAAGCTAAACACCTCCAGCTCCCTCACTCACTCCTCACAGGACTTGGGCTCCAGACCCTTCACCAACTCTGTTGCCCTTCTCTGGACTTGCTCCAGCACCTCAATATTTTTCCTGTAGTGAAGGGTCCAAAACTGAACATGGGATTTGAGGTGCAGCCTCACCAGTGCTGAGTACAGGGGGATGATCACAGTCCTGGTCCTCCTGGCCACACTACTGCTGATACAAGCCAGGATGCTGCTGGCCTTCTTGGCAAACTGGGTGACTGCTGGCTCATGATCAGCTGCTGTTGACCAGTACCCCCAGGTCCTTTTCCGCTGGGCAGCTTTCCAGCCACTCTGCCCCAGCCTGTAGCACTGTGTGGGGTTGTTGTGACCCAAGTACAGGACTTGGCACTTTACTGAATCTCATACAGTTGGCCTTGGTACATGGATCCAGCCTGTCCAGATCCCTCTGCCGAGCCTTCCTACCCTCAAGCAGACCAACACTTCCACACAATTTAGTGTCGTCTGCAAATTTACTAAGGGTACACTTGATCCTCTTGTCCATATCATCAATAAAGATGCTGAACAGAACTGGCCCCAATACTGAACTCTGGGGAGCACCACTGATAACTGGGCACCAGCTGCATTTTACTGCATTCACCGCCACTCTCTGGGCTTGGCCACTTTCTCCAGGAGAACGCTGTGGAANAGTGCCACATATACAAGCCTTTTAAATACTTCCAGGTCTGTGACTCAGCTTCCCTGGGCAGCTTGTTCCAATGCTCCATAAACCGTTCAGTGAAAAAATTTTTGATAATAGCCAATTTAAATCTTCCCTGCACAACTTGGCCATTTCCTCTTGTCACTTGTTACTTGAAGAGGCTGACCGCCACCTTGCTACACCCTCCTTTCAGGTAGTTGTAGAGAGGGATAAGGTCACCCCTGAGCCTCCTTTTCTCCAAGCTAAACACCTCCAGCTCCCTCACTCACTCCTCACAGGACTTGGGCTCCAGACCCTTCACCAGCTCTGTTGCCCTTCTCTGGACTTGCTCCAGCACCTCAATATTTTTCCTGTAGTGAAGGGTCCAAAACTGAACATGGGATTTGAGGTGCAGCCTAACCAGTGCTGAGTACAGGGGGATGATCACAGTCCTGGTCCTCCTGGCCACACTACTGCTGATACAAGCCAGGATGCTGCTGGCCTTCTTGGCAAACTGGGTGACTGCTGGCTCATGATCAGCTGCTGTTGACCAGTACCCCCAGGTCCTTTTCCGCTGGGCAGCTTTCCAGCCACTCTGCCCCAGCCTGTAGCACTGTGTGGGGTTGTTGTGACCCAAGTACAGGACTTGGCACTTTACTGAATCTCATACAGTTGGCCTTGGTACATGGATCCAGCCTGTCCAGATCCCTCTGCCGAGCCTTCCTACCCTCAAGCAGACCAACACTTCCACACAATTTAGTGTCGTCTGCAAATTTACTAAGGGTACACTTGATCCTCTTGTCCATATCATCAATAAAGATGCTGAACAGAACTGGCCCCAATACTGAACTCTGGGGAGCACCACTGATAACTGGGCACCAGCTGCATTTTACTGCATTCACCGCCACTCTCTGGGCTTGGCCACTTTCTCCAGGAGAACGCTGTGGAACATGATGTCAAAGGCTTCACTAAAGTTTAGGCAGACACAGCCACAGCCTTTCCCCCATCACAGATCAAGCTGGGCAAGCAGGACTTGCCTCTCATAAGCCCGTGCTAACTGGGCCTGATCACCTGTTTGTCCCATATGTGCCCCGTGATGATCTGTTCCACGACCTTCCCCAGCGCCCAGGTCAGACTGATGTGCCTGTAGTTCCCTTGATCCTCCTTCCAGCCCTCCTTGCGTAACAAAGCAGGTAATCTCTTGTTCTGCAGGAGGACATTCATCACTTCATAGCTCAGAGCATACCTGAGAAGGCACAGAGGCAAACTTGCTGACTGTAAACTTGTCTTGGTTTGGACAGGTGTCTACTAAGGAAGGCANATCTCGAGATATCTCTGCTCCCCCACCTGAGAAGACGCCACCAAGACCAAAAAAAGGACAATTGGGCCCCTCCCTTGTGGCTGGCTAGGTCCTTTGTTTCTCTTAAGTACCCCAGCAATCGCCTCTTAACATGGGAAAAAATTCCTTTGAGAGGAGAAGAAAAGAACACATACACATACAAAAAGAAAACTTTTTCAACCCCCAACAAAACTAAGCAAACTGACTTTCACTGAGCAGAGAACATTGATGGGACTGTGGACTCCAATTTGTTAATACACATAGATGGAGCTTCATTCCTTTCTCATGGATGACTGGAAGAGCTGTCAGTTTTCAGTCTGGCATGTGCCCAGTGAGCCTGAGCCTATCTGACATTTATGAAATGTACAACCTACACCTTTCTACCATGTGCTGAACTGCTGAGTTGCATATGACACGCAGGAACACTACTTATTCTGGTGAGGATTTATCCATCAATCTTGCCTCCAGGAAACTCCCAGGTAACTTCAGACTGCCCTGAGGCCGTATTCACTGTACTTGTCACTGGTTTCACAGGATAACCCTCATGATGTCTGACGAATTTATAATAAATGTATTACGTGGGAATAGAGAATATCTCTTCATACCTTCACTGCCTCCAGGTAAACTCTCACAGATCTGGGATAAACCTTTCAGTTCTTCCTTCATGTGATGTTTGGATGTCAGATGAAGATCCAGATATGAGTAATGCAAGTGACCTTAGAGTCCCTGATAGGGAGGCACTTTTACTGGAGGAGTTGCCTTCAAGTCACTTACTGGGAAGATCAGGCCAAGATCTGCTGGGCAGCAACATGTTGTAACTATGAACTCCATTTCCTCCAGGGCCAATTGCCGGAATTAGAAGAAAAGTTACATGGTTGATTTCAATATTGATGCTGTCTTGTGCCTTTAACTGACCACTTATGTGGGTATAGATTGCAGTGGCTATCTGAAAACTCCTGGGATTGCAATGAGCAAAAACTCAGACAGGTGCCAGTTAGATCCCAGTATGACTCCAAATCAACGCTTAACAACCATCACGATGAAAACCTGTCCTGCCAGTTGATAGTGGTTTACTTTGAGAGAAAGGAGATGGAGGCGAGTGTCTGACCTCCACACAGACTATTTATGTTGAGTCACTTGAGGTCGCACATAAGATGAAAAGTTCTTTAGCACAGTATCAGGAAGCTCTGAAAGAAAATGTGTCTCCACCTGAGGACAGGATTTGAAGCCTGTTGATCTGGTTTTTCGAATTAGAAGGGATTCTATTTGTCAGTACTTGATCCAAAGAACTTACTATGGTAAAAAATGCCCAGAAATAAAGGAAATTACATATTTGGAAGTAAACCAAGGGCAAGACATCAGGCTGTCCAATGAGAACTGCTTTATTCTATTAAGCATTATTGTAGGATACGAGACTGCAGACTCAACAGTGCTGCTCCCATTTCCCAGCTGGTAACTTATGTATGCAATGTATAAATTCATATTTCTCTGACACCACCTTCATGGGAAATACAAGATATATTTCAGGACCCAGTACTTTAAAATATGCATTAATTTCATTAGTACAGCTAAGGTTTTATAATCTCTTTGAAGAGAAATTACATTCTGGAACAGTTTATAAGTAACTGTTTACCTAATAAAAAAACCTTAATAAGTAAACTTACAAAATTATTTTTCTTAAAATGTAAGTTATACTTGTGTTTTAAAATTATTAACAAAAGAAGTTTAACATGCTTATATTTTTTAGAGCAGATACCATGTTTCATTACCCAAGAAACAAAATTACTGTGTACCACATGTTGACTCATATTGCATATATGACAGTTAAAATCAAGTGAAAATTTTGAATCTCAAATTTTAAAGTGTTTCACCTATAATAAAGACTACTGCATTAAGAAAAGAAGGATTTCTGTGGAAAAGTAATACTATATGTAGATGAGTATAAAGAAGAGTATTGCTAATACAGTTACAAAAAAACATACAAAACCTTTTGATATATGAAATTTACGATTACTTTTAAACATGCAAAAGTCAGGCTAAATTGAGTCTGAAAATTTTAACTCTGTTTAACAGAGTTTTTATGGAAAATAAAAAAAAGAGAAATTTAAAAAATGTTGCTGATATTCTGTCAACAGCTAGTAGACAGTTTGCTAGCTCTCAGAGCGCAAAGAAAGAAATGATAATTGGATTAAGTAAAATACAGATCGTTTACCTAGAGATAGGAACTTTCTAACATGTAATGCAAACAGTTTTTGCTTCACCAACAGTATTCAGAAAGGTTTTTGGTGTGCTGGACAATGCATATCTATTCTAGGTAGATCACAGGAGTCCAGCATTCTGCTTGGAACCATTACAGGGAAAATGCTTTGAGAACTTCTGTTACTTAAACATAGCCTGGTGTGTGCTTGGTTCCCTGAGACCTTCTTTCTAGCAATGTGTTTATGGGGACTCTTTGAAAGCTACAGAGCAGGGTGAAAGAGAGGGAAGGGTTCTGGGAAGACTTCTGCCTGTAAAAGCTCTAATTACTTAATACTTTTCTTTATTAGGTCCAGACTAGGCTGGCTTGTCCATACAATGTCCCTTGCAGCAGCATGCCCCACAGCAGTTTGCACAGGGATTCTGGGTAGTTTCCTCAAAGATGAAGGCCACCTCTTTCCTGAGAGGAGTCTTGGTGGGGTAAGGATCTCTTTAGGTCCCATAAGGCTGTAATCTCCTGACAGCACACACAGCATTGCTTGAGAACTTGGCTGTGCATCAAAGCCTTTGTGGTGGCCTCAGGCCACCACTAGCTGGACAGGAGTAGGTATACTGCTCTATGGGGTTCCCTTCCATGTCAGTCCTGATGTTCAGAAAGTTATATTCCTATGAGGAGCTTTTTAAAGGAAGTTTGATAAAGAGGAGATGGTTCTTGAACTTGTGATTAAAATTGGTGGTAGTCCAGAAAGCGAGCATGTACCTACACAAAAGATGAGCTTGTACTTACAGCAGATGTTAACACTGTGAGTAGAGCTACAGGACAACTTTTACTCCTGGCTCTCTGCAGGTTCCTGTCAGAGTGTGGCTAACACACCCCTTTTCTCCTGAGACACTATGCAGCTGCTTCATAGGGTGTTGCAGAGTTACGTCCAAGCTCCCTAAGCTGACTGACTGAGCCTCAAGGAGAAGGCACTAAGCAGTATCACTCTACACACAGCTCCTGTGATCTTGAAAGATGGCAGAGAAAAACATCACAGAGATCAGATAAAAAAAAGTGAAGAAAACCACCTCAGAGAATGACTTTGCCCCGAGCTTGCTGTGAAGAAAACATTCTCCAGTCTCAAAGCAGCTCTCAAACTAAAGGCACCGAAACAGAGAGAGCCAGTGTGGGGATGAAAAAGAGAGAGGCAGGAAATCTGCACAGAGACAATGCAGAATACAGACACAAGAATGTGAAAAATATGTGAAACGCTTTAAATCAAATTAACTGAAAATAGTATTAAAAAAAAAAACAAAACAAAAAGCAACCCAAAACCCAACCAAGAAATTCAACACTGGTAAAAACAAACACTTGCAAAACTCAGCCAGGAGCTAGAACAAAATTATTTTATTAGGTTAAAAAAGAATTAATATTGGCTCTATGTTCATTTTAACATATATGTAAACATTAACAATCCCAAGGCTGCCTATTAATTCACAAGTGGCATATTTGCAGTATTTATGATATTATACCCCATGTTGGGACATCCCATTACAGTCACGGTGGTAAGCTCCATACTTAAGGTGGATTCTGCAACGCATTGCATCTTTCCAGTTATTCTCCTGCAGTCTGATTACTTTGGGGCAAGAATTTACTACTTGGTTTCCGCCCACAGGGGAATCTCTTTGGAAACTGACAAACTGATTTACGCAGCTGTGGAATAATTTACTGGGTCTTGAGTTTTATTAAAGGAGAATAGAAGGCTTTGAGAGCTTTTGGTGTTTTATGCCACAACAAGAAGAATGTTTGGCTTAGTAACTGTCCACTTTCTCTTAGACTTTCCTCTTGCCTCCCAGAAGGATCATATTTGACTGCCATTTGAATGCAACCATTGGTAAGTGCATCTTTCCCAAGATGCAATGTCTAACACAGCCTTTTAAAAATGTAGATGGTCCTGGGGAGAGAGAAGATGCTCCAACAACAGAGCCCAAATCAACATTAGGTGTATATAGACAAAAATAGTGCTTACATACAAAACATGCTTCAACTGATAGCGTGTTTCCAGATTCCCAAAAGCCTAATGAGGAAATGTTAAGCAGCATTATCCTTTTACAGATGAAAGAACTCAGACAGAAAGGCAGAATATGACAAAGACAAAAGATATCTCAAAATCTGGGGTCATAATTCCTAATTTAATATTCCTCCTGTGAGACGTCATTGTTTACTATAAATAAATTATTTCCTCCCTAGATTTCAGTTGTTAAAGTAACTTTTGAACTTCTCTGCAAAAAGGGATGCTGTGAGTCCAGCGCTGACCCCAAGAAACACTGGAAGGATTAATTAAAGTTTGTGAAGCACTGAAAGTGCAGGAGAAACCCCCAGGAGAAAGTCTGTATTTCCATATTCTGACCAGGATTTGCGAGGAATGCAGTAAATACAGCCTGAGGGCACAGAACAAGAAATACGAATAAAATAAAATACTGAACAGCTGTTTGTTAAGTGAATACTGCTCATCCCACACACCAAATTTTATTTCCGCCTCAGGCTGCAGAGAGTGGGAGGCTGAAATAAAATGTTACTTCAAAGGGTTAAATAGTGACAAAGTTATAAAAAATTGAAACTGTTTCTTACAAAGGAAAATATTAAGACAACCTTTACAGGCAGAACCGCAAGTCCCACTCATTATTATATTAGAAATACAATTAGATAGTATAGAAAGTCTACGATTTACCAGGTTAACTTCTTTGTGGAGATGCAGTGTCTTTCAGCCTATAAAAGCTGTGTGGGCACCACCAAACTCATACAAAGCCATCATTTTTTTAAAGAGGGGTGAGAAGGAAAGAGGTTACATCGCTCTTACAAACTAGGAAAGTTCCAAACACTGCAGTAAGCAAAGATGGCGAGGTCTGCCTGGAACTAAACCCCAAAGGAGCCAACCTCACCCAGAGCAGCTCTCCTTTCCAGCATGCTGCTACCTACCTAAAGCAGGCAACACAAAGTTGCCGGTGGGTGTGAGCTCATAACTCACACAAACAGCCCATACGGTTTGCTGGGTGCAGGGCGCTGACTTTTGCCCTCTCTTGCAAACTGACAAGAGTTTATTTGCTTTTTAGCGTCAGAAAGTGAAATATCTAAAAGTAAAGAGAGCCTGCGTCCTGATTAGAAAAATGAAAAGAAAGCAGCACAGCCGCTACGCACAGAGTGATAGAGCCTCGCTCTTCTAACACTACAACTTCTTTGGGAATTATGGGGAAGGAGAAAAGAATTGCCTGAAAACACAATACAGAGACCAAGGAAGGAAGAACAGGAACCATGGTAATCAGAAGTAGCTGCGTTCCCACTGCAAACATTAATATTATTTTCTAACATTTCTTATTTTCCTTTCCAGAAACTGCTCCGTAATCTCACTTTTTCCCCTCGTGTTATTTTTTCTCTTAACAAAAATAAAGATTTTCCTAAGACTCGTTTTCAGAACTGACAGCCATTAACTCCAGTGTCTGTTTTCAGAAGGTACTTGAGAGAAAACTGTGATTTTTCTCAAACCACTAGGAAAAAAAAAACAAGTCAATCTTAGCAATTACAGCAGTCAAATATTTTTAATTATAATTTCTTGTTGTTAAGTGAATGGGGCAAAAAAACACATCAGAAAAAAACCAACAAAAAGGAGCATTAGGAAATCAACCTAGTATTTGATCTCTCCTCTTTTTTTTTGCTGCTGAAAGCCACGTGGCACACAGTATTTTTAACTGAGGAGTCTCGTTTCAAATACATGCTGAGGAATCTTATTTCAAACATATACTAAATAAGGAGAGGAGTATTAAAACAGTCCCTTACGCTAATTTTATCCATCTCCCTCCTCTTCTTTCCTCGATGCAGTGAAACTTTAACACCAAACCCTGTCTCTCGCTCTCTCTTTTTTTTGTAAACAGTGATCAACATTTTCCTAAATGACCCCCGAAACGACCTCCTTCGAAACTACTCATTAGTAACAGCCACGTTTGCAATATTAACCTGGATGTGGCTGTTTATTAAGATCTTTTAAGGGCGTTAGAATGAAGACACACTGCCGGTGTACAGGGAGCACAGAAGGGGTAATTTAAAACCCATGTTTTTCCTCCCCCTCACCGAAAACATGCCCAGCATTGTGCAGCTGTGCTGCCAGCTTCATCACTCCCTCCATCTCCACTCTTGCTAATTAAAAGGTTGATCACAGAACAATGCTCTTCTCATTAATTTCGGCTTTCTGATTGGGCAGGATTCCCACTCGCTCCGCCTGATCTTTTCCACACTGCTGAAGTTAATGTGACAGGAGCCCGAAGATGGATTACCCGCTGCCATATTGCCCATCACCTCCAATCAGCAGCTATCGGGGTAAACTGATTGTTCTAATTTGCTCTCATTATTTTTACAATATCAGGAGAAAATAACGCACACAGCTCACTGTCAAAGCCGTGAAAATCAGCCATTAGTTAAACCCAGACACTGAGTGGCTTTATTAGAAGCACTGCAGTTTATTGATTCAGCGTCGGTAAACTAAGCTAATACCTGTCCTCTTTAAACACACTTTTTTAGGTGCACTTATGTAGCAAGAAAATATTTATTACGATAGTTTTGGAAATGCTCGCTGCCTCAGCCTGTTGTTTTGATATGCTGGCAGACAACAAAGATTAAGAACAATGGAAGCTTGACTTCCACATAAAGAAGGGCAAAATATGCAGCATTATCCGCACAGCAGCCTGCATGCACGTCTCAGCTACTCTTTTACAGTTTAAATAAAAATCATCTCAGGACTAGTATGACAGGTGGATATGTAAATACACCCCAAAATCACACAAAATACAGTACTACCATAAAGGCAGACAGGGTACAGGCTTAATTGTGTGAGCTGTATGTACAAGGTCAGTTATTCAGTTTGGGGTTTGCTTTCTGTTGGGGTTTTTATGGCTGTGCAAAAGAACCTGCCTAGCCCAGCATCAAAACACAGGAACTGAGAGCAGAAGGTCCAAATAAGGCTGGGAACTACTTTTTTCCCCTACGTAAAGGCATTGTGCTGCCACAACTTGGGAACAGGATCAGAAATGTCACTCCACACTGAAGCCTCACAGGACCCCAGAGCTAAGAAATGAATAAAGTATTGTTAGCAGTATGAGGTCAGGCATTTTTACACCACACCAGTGTTTAAAAAATGCTGAAAATCCTGGACCTCTGACTGTCTCTGTGCTATGTATAAAGGGACCTACATTATTTTGCCTGCTGCCTATCTGCTTCCTAGCAAAGGGAAATGCTAAAAAATGGGAGTACAGAAATATGATACTTTAAATCTTGCTAAACATAAACCTTAAACTGGTGTCTATGATGCTCTAACTGGCAATGTACTCCAAGAGTGACAGGCAGAGCACAGCAGACTGATTTTACTTTTAAATAATATCTAAATTAGATTAGTTCTTTGTGTAGATCTGCATGAACCAGAGGGGACATTCATCATTGTGCCAAAAAAGTTAAATTCACTGGGGTACGCTCAAAGTGAATGGTTCTAGACCTACGTTTTATCTCTCAGACACATCATAAGGATGCTGTGCCAATATGCATGAAGCCAGCTAGGAGCTGCAAGAAAGACAACGGGAGAGTAACTGGATAGCTGAAAAGGTTTAATTTTTTCCTTTGTAGATTATGAATTGCTTGGGACAGGATCTGTGGTTTCTCTGTCTTGTAAGCACAGAGCATCCCTTTCAAGACTTGAGTTTCTTTTTTAATATTTAAACAGCTTAAATATAAAGAAGGGTATTCTCCTCCCTCCCCCTCCAAACCAGATGTAATTCTCGTTCCCCCTCCTGCCCCGACGTAATTTAAAATGCTACAATTTTCATTACTGCTTTTTAATATTTTTAAATCCTCATCAGCTATAGCCTTGCGTTTGGGGGTTCATTTTTCCTCTCTCCTAGAAAAGCCACCTCCTAGCTTTGTTTGGTATCTCTTTTGACCCTTGCTAATGGTGTTCTCTTAGAGGGGCGTGCCATGCTTTTCTCCTTAAAATTCCTGCACTGAAAGACTGCACCACACCACACTCCACAAAACGTGCTGATGGCACAAATTACAAGCCCCCAGCCGAACACTCCAGCCCCCACCATTCGGGCAGATTTATGTGGGCTCTTGCCGACGTTATTACAAGTCAGAGTTTATTGGGAAATTGTTACATTATGCGGAGTGTCTAACAAATTGCTTATGCTGCTATAATTGGATTACAACAGCCGCTTGCTCCCACCGGTAAGATTAGGCAAGTAGGACTCCTGCCGATCTCTGAGCGTTAGCAGTAATTTTATTTGCCTTGCCTCTCTCTTTCCTAACAACATGCCTCTTTCCCTGCCAGCTGTCTGCTGAAAAGGCACAGGCTTGTTCCTTGGCCCTAACAATGCAATTACAGCCCTGCAGATCGCACTGTTTGTGCATTAAGTACAGAGCCAAAACGAGGCGAATTGATCGTTTGACTTTTGGAGGAGCCATGTGATCTCTGCGTGCGGGTGATCCGGCATGCACCAGTGGGCAGTGCTGCAGTGCGCGCCTCACGATGAACCCGCTCCCCGCTACCTCCCCTCCGCTGCCCGCTCCCAAGAGCCAGCGTGCTGCAGCCCACCCCACGTTAACCCCCATCAGGTACAGAAACAGCCTCATTTTTGGGCGCTCTCTTGCTAGGCTGAACTCAGAACTCGCTCTGCCTTCTGAAATGTGATATTTGGCCACACCGGTGGCTTCCCTGCAGTGGGCTACACCAGGAAACAGCTTTTCATACCACGAGCTTTTGCACAAGAATTGGACATATTTTCAAACAACTTTTTCAATTCTTGTATTTGAAACATACTAAAAATACACCTAACTAATGTCATATATTCCGTACCATCTAAGGGTGTTGTGACTGCAGGTGACTACTTAAAAAGCAATGCTTCTCTTCATGTTTGCCACCGTTTATCACTAAAGACACCGATGACTTGGATTCCAAACTGTTTCACATTTTCAGCACAAAGGATCCTAAAGTACTTCGTAAATGCAAGTCCAGTTCGGTTGTAACACTTATCCTGGTAAACACTCCTTACAGGCTCAACGTGACAGGCCTTGAATGAAAACCTCAAGGCTGTCATTCTTTATGCAGAGTATCCATCACCAAAGCAGCAAACACGCAGCAAGGAACTACAGCATGTGCTACTACACACAATACAGAAGCAGGAAAATTTTGACTAAGCATGCCAGGTCAAGTTCTAAATTTTAAAAGATTTTTATTACATCTTCACTGCCTGTACACTGAGAGGATTCCAGGATGATTCAGTTTAGAAGAGACCTCCGGAGTTCTCCAGCTTAGCCTCCTGCTCAAAGAAGGGAGCATTATGAGGTCACATCAGGTAGCTCAGGGCTTCATTCAGCCTGGTCTTGAAAACCTCCAAGGATGGAGGCTGCAGAGCCTCCACAAGCAACCTTCTCCAGCTTGACTGTCATCACAAGAAAACTCTTCCTTGAAACCACTCAAACTTAAGATGGAGTTTCTAACATCTGTGAGACGACCTTCCAGTATTTACTGAACTCAGTCTGAAATGTAACGCAATTTGCTTTATCAAGATTCCAAACCATGTGGTCCAAATAGTAGATACATCTCCATCGAGTTGACCAAACTTTGAAAATGATTCTTCATATCAAGATTTTGCCTATCCCCTGCCTGACCATCCTTACTGCAGAGCTTGGAGAACTGATCTCCAGAATACACTTAAGAGACCCTCAGCTACAAAGCAATCTATGAGTTAGCTTTTATATTGCTATTTCTTCAAAGTCTCTGTTGCATTTAAAAAAAACCCAAGTGTAATTCTTTTTTAATTTGTGGTTTCATTGACATGCAAAGTCATTTTGGGTGGTAAGAGAAGCAGAAATGACAACCACTCCACAATGTTTGCGTAACTGAAGACTAAAGAAGCCTGTTTACACATAGTTTAACACTCAAAAGAAACTCTGAACAGCTGAAATGCCTTATAAATAGCTCAGACCCAGAGGAAGTGCAAACGTCTGCATTGTGAATTGTAGATCTTAATTACAGACAATGGCTGGTACAGCAAGTAGCACAGAAAAAAAAAGTGAAACAGTTGCACTGTTCATGGTTGGCAATAATTCTTCAGGAAAATATTTACTATCAATCAGTTATGAGAAAAGGGACTCTGCGCTCATAAAACAGCACGTTGCTTCTCATACCAGGACCATTTTGCTTCAGCATAATCTGAATTTAAACAGCTTGTTTCCTGCGGATATAATTTTGGAAATAAATAAAACAAGTCTATCAAAATCTGGAGAATGTGTATGGTGGGGTGGAGTGGGGGGAGCAGGAATATCACATTTCTTTCTCCGTCATTTGCAAAGAGGTTATTAGAGTGAGATGAAGCTAAAGTATAAAGATTGTCCTGACCTAAAAAAAAGACAGACAAAGTAGTAATTAAGATAAAAGTAGTCATATTTGTGAAAGGAAGATCATCATGAGGTCAAAGCTTTAAGATAAACCTCCGATGCCATTTTCTACTTTCTCTGTCTGAGAATTCAAAGCACCTTTTGCATGTTAAGTACTCCCAGCAATGTCCCTGCAATGCCTGCCATTCACACGACCCTCTTATTAGAGAGAATACCTCCAACAGAAGGGTAAAACGACATGCTTACATCTCTATCAGCCAGTGGCTGAGGCACTGTTCATCCAGTTTGCAACAACCTCGAAAACTGCTGTCCCTCCCAGAGGAAGGTATATCCAAGACACAGTAGAGGACATGTTATTGAGGGATTTGGGGCTGGAAGCATGTCCACTCACAGTCTCTCTGCATCATTACACAAAAGCTTAATACTAAAAACTAAGCTAACATACTGTCTTATTAAACCAGTAGAACTAGTATCAGGAAACTGAATGTTGCTAGTCAAATAATATTTGTTCATGATTAAATTGCTCTAATTTCAATCTCAAGGACTGGAAAGGCTTCAAAAGCACTAGAAAACTATCCATTATCTGAAGATATACTGACTCAGTGGTATATCACAGCAGAACTCTGAGCTGGTTGTGCTATTCATGCAAAGTAAATGCAGACACTCTCTGGAAAAAAAGAGCCATCAATCTGTGACATAAAGGGACTTGAGAGTACAAGAGGGACACTCTTCAGATCAATTTGTCCTACTGCCAACTGGAACATCCAGCCTGGAACCCTAAATGCTTCTTTATTAAAGAGTGCTCATGGTTTCTCCTTTAAATTCATATAAAAATTCCAGACAATGTTATTATGGTGCAGACTATGTTTGTTCTAAAAATTCGAAAGTAAAGAAACAGAAAGAACTGACAAAGGAAAGATTTCAATTACCAGCTACTTCCACCATTCTTTGCTTTAGCTGAATCACCCTTGAGTGTAAAATATGTAGCCATAGCTAAGTAATAAGATGCATCTTTGAAAGATAATTTCACGTAGCATACTGGAAGTGCCAAGGCCTGTTCTGTGTTTCCAGAATTGAGCACAACAACAGCTCTGTCCCCCTGCACACTACACACAGCTTGCCTAGCAGGCAGAACATCACTACAAGCTTAAGCAGGGCTTTTCATCCAAGGGTCAAAGTATTACACAGTTTCACAACAAAAAACTCACAACAAAAATTCACAACATTGTTGCAAGAGTATTATTCAGTCCCCTTTTTGAAGAGAAGAAAGAAAAGCCATCATGGCCACAGAGTGAAAAAAAAATGCTGAAAATAAATGGTATAAACCCTTCCCAGATTCCCAGTTCAGTGTATTAACCACTGCACATTTAAAAGTATGAAGAACAGCAAAGATTCCCTAAAAGATGGAAAATGCTTAAAAGACCCTGAGAAGTCCCTTAGTTTGCCAGGATCTTAAAAAGCAAGACCAGTTGTCACATGAAAGTAGCAAGCAGTGGCCTGAAACAGAAGTCTGATTTTTCCGGGGTGGTGTATATATTTTTCTTCTTCCAAGTTTACTTAGATCAAGGTAGAGGCAGAGAACCTTTCCCAGCTGGTGCTGCTGAGTTCAGAACTAAGTAGAAACCTGGGGATGCTGCATGTCATTTTGAAGGTGTCTCATCAGTGCTGTCTCTGGCAGGGATGCCATAGGGTGCCTGTCTCTGGCACAAGTAGGAAAGAATTCAATGTGCAAAATGAAACTGCGAACACTCCTTTGTACAGGAGATACAGATGAACTGGAACTAACTGCAGAAGTTAATAAACAGTAAGATCTATCCAGTGAATGGAGGAAACGGGTATTGACTGTAGAACTCTGAGATCAATTGTACACCAATCTCTTGTCAGGAAAGAAAAGAGTATTTGGAATCAAAAGGATATTTCCAGGATCCAGGGAAATGCAAGATCTACCAGATTCAAAGCAAACAGCAAAACTCAGACCTAACACAGCCCACATAATGCAAGGCTGCAAAGGTAAGACTTTCTGTTTGAAAACAGGACTGTATATAATCCATCCAAGCAAAGATGCAGCCAAGGAGACTGGAGACATACCAGAGCATCCCTCACCACACATCAAATAGAAAGTGTGAAGGTCACCACAGGAAGTGTTCCTGGGTACAGAGCAGAAGAGAAACTTGTTTGCACACCCAGGAGCATCAAAAGAATCCTAGTGACATACCAGATGCCAAGGGACTTTTAACTACGTCCCTCTCTAATTGAGGATGAAGCACATACCAACACCATTATCTGCCTGAAGATACTGGCTTACAAAATATGGAACAAACAATAGGAACAGATGCTCATTTGGCCAGATTTCAATAAGCCTCATTAAAATCAAACACCCTGTCCTTGGAGCTCAGGTTCATGCTACATTTCTACCTTACTGAAGCACCTAGCACTAATTCCTGAGAAAGCTGTCCACTTGTGGTTGCACACCAGTAGTATCATTAAAAGAAACCCTCTTGGAGAGATTTTTTTGTTTCTAAAGAGACAAACAGGAGGAGTTTTTCTATATATGCCTGTGTGTGTAAACACATATATAAAAACACAGAGATTGCATTTCCTTTTAAAAGACTTTAGCTTGAACATACATCAGACTTACTGATCACTCAAAGGCACTGGGCAAAAAGATGCCAAAAAATAACAGAAAAACTCCTGCACATGGGAGAGAAATGATGTTACAGATCACACATGTGAAATCTGTGCATCACAATGTATAATTTTTAATTTAAGATCCCAGCTCTTAAGTCAAAACATGCACAGACTTGAAACAATTTCTCTGCTCTTATTCGCTTCTACTCAAATTTGTCCAAGTCCTACCAATGGAGTTTTAGGGGACAAATACCAGAAAAGAAGGGCTAAGACTCATCAGAATATTATATTCTAGCTTTATTTTAAAATGTCTGAATAAAACCAGTTAATTCATAAGTTTGCAAAAGGCACTGAGCACCTGGCTGCACAGGCAGCATGACACTGTACACAAAACCAGAAAGACAAGGTTTCCTAACAAACACAAACTTCCTTGAGTGATCAAAATACTGTGTCCCTGTGCTGCTTTCCGTACCTGAATATGGGTATCTGTTTTTTCTGCCTCTATTTTAGGAAGAATGCCAGTGGTTAGGTTGGTAGTTTAAACTGGATGTCCTGCACGGAAGCACTCGGTCACAAGAGAGTTTAACGAATGGATAGCGCTCCAGTCTGAGAGAAGACACCTCAATATTGATATGTGTGGCCTCAAGGGTAACTGCATTTCATTCTTTGATCAAACTTTTAGAAATGTCAAGCACACGATCAGTAAATGCCATTAATATAGTCTTAACAGAACACAATTATCTCTTCTACAAGTAGGAGCAGAATCAGAAATTTAGTTCTCAGAAAAACCATTGTCTCTTGCAGACTGACTGACACATCTGACAAGCAGGTGATAATGCAGATGGTGGCTCCCAGTCAGGGCTGATACTGCACTTGAGAATCAGAAAAAGTAAAATGCAATTTCCAAAGTATCCCTATGTTTCACTGAAAGTTAAAGAAAAAATGGAACCCCCTACAATACGTTTGAAAAAGTGCTGCAGATAATGAAAATTGCAGCACCTTTCAGTATTCACCCTCCTGATAAAATATTTTCAAGTCCAAGGCTATAAAATACATCAATCAGTGGAGGATAAAACTCGCCACGTGCATGTGGTAGGAGAAGGCCTCCGAACTCCCTAAATCCCATTTAAGCCCTTCATCTAGGGAACACTTAACAGTTGTGCCATTTGCCTATGCCATCACTGAGCCATCTGCACTTAGCTGGATTTATAAATGCTTCGATACTTCTGGAATTTGAAAGACAAGCTTTCGTAGAACCGACTTCATTTGGTTTGCAGCTAGGAAGGCAAAGGAAAGGAGTACAGTAGCCAGGCAAGCTAGTACTAGAAGAATTACACTCCCAGAAAAGTCCTCATGGTTTTTTAGAAAAAGATATATATATATTTCAGATATATATCTACACACATGTATGTGCATGTATGTATGCATATATATACATGTTTATATATGGCTTTCCATACATTTATATGATGGCAGACTGTCCAAGAATATATATACACACATATATTGCCTACTGTGTGTATATATATTCTTGGACAGATATAGAGCATATAGAGACACGACACTTCAAAAACACATAATGTTTTATCTCCAGGGTGATGGTTCAAATTCATCCTCAATAGCACGAAACAAGTCTTGCTGTTCCAGCCTTGAGCCCTATCTATGCCTCTCACCATAAACCTACTGAAAACGTAACTTTAGGAGAGCTTATTAGTTAGGGCATGAAGATGTTGAAGTATGTGATTTGATTTAAAAGAGGCACCACTTAAATTAGCTGTTGTTCTTGCACACCCTTGCTCCTTAGTGAGGTGATCAGGTCAAACAGGACACTGTAGAGCTGATGGGGTTGAATGGGTTTACTCCTGTGAGCTTGCTGTGAGCTGCTTTATGGCATCAGAACAATGCTCTACGATAAGACAACTCAGCCAGAGCTGCTCTGCTTAAAGAGTTTCTACTCTGAATCATAAAGCACCTTAGGAAGCAGTGTGCAACACCAGTCATGTTAAGAATGGAAGTGCCAGCATGAAGCTTTGTACCAGGACTTTGTACGAGGACTGGTAGCTTCTCTCAGAAGTGTTTCTCCAGTGGAAGGTAACTGACATGTCAAAAACAGTTTATGAGTGCTAAGCCACCTGCAAGCGCCACGACAAACATTTATGATAGCTAATTCCCTGACAAGAGTCAAAAGCAATGGGACATCCAAAATCCACCTGCAAAACCCCAGCAAAGATTTAGCTGGGAAATTATCTTAAAGGTCAACACAAAAGTGGCCCCTGAAGGGACAATGCACCTTTAACAACCAATCAAAGTATGAAAAAAATGGACTTCAAGAAGACCAAGGAATAAATAACTGAAAGAGAAAACAGGCTTTTGAGTGGTCAGGTTTGTGGTGACAGAGGAGCAACAAAATGCCAGCTGGTTTCAGTAACAGATGGCTGCATGCACTGATCTGTCCTGCACGCCCATTCTAAACTTCCTTTCAGTGGAAATACAAAGCGTACACAAGCCTAAACGCATCCTTTGCACAGCCTTTCCACACATGATCGTGGTTCAAATGTGCTCTGTTCACAAACAGCCCAAGCTGTACACTGTTTTACTTTAGTTACGCTGAATTCTAAGGAAGAGGGTGGGTACTGGCATCTCATCTTTTCCAATCACATCTACCTCAATTCTCAAGAAATTACTTTTCTGTGACAGGCTAATAAATTCATTTCCTTATCATTCTGACTGTAATATCTCCCTCCTCCCTTTCCTTTAAGTATAGTGTTCCCTGTATTTTAATTAAAAGGTCTTTCTTTTTGCACCTCCCTTCTGGTAGCTAAGAAAGGGAATCATGATACAAAGAGCTCTCATGCAGTATTTCTAATATGTATCTGGACATTTATCATTGGAAGTTGCCACAGCTAATTACATGGCCGGCATAGGTCATCCCACTGGAAAAGCCTATTACTTGTACAGCAGAATGAACCCTTCAATCCTACATAGCTCAGGACTCAAGTAATCATTTCCAGCAGAGAAAAACAGCAAGTTTAAAATCTCTACACGGAAGGACAGAAAAGCCTACCCAAAATACTTGCTTTTAGTTTAAATATTTTTTCCTACTGTAATATTTAACAAGAACTTTTCATTGACTAACAGTGAACAATTTGCTAAAAAACTCTTAAAATCAAAGCTGTACTCTTACTTACTTTGGCCACACAATTTTCAGTCTTCATAGCAGTGCTTCCTAGACATACCGTTTCCTGGTTTAAGCACAGTCTGGCACAGCTGTTGTAGGTCTGCAGAAAGATTAAAATGGTTATGAATAGAAGAACACAATTTTCTTTCAGGCACCACATTTTTGGCACAGGAACCTACACTAATTCTACTACTCTACTACATTTCCTTTTTTCTAAGATGTAAATGTTTCAAACCAAAATAAACTAGTTTATAGCAAAAGTCTATGTTCAGGGCATCCATGTCCCCTGAGAAGCTATGTACAGTTTTACAGGACTGAAATACAAAGAAAAAGACTTTTCTTCCCTGTTCCTTTGAAAATGGAAAAAAAAAAAATCTCATCACAGGTTTTTGTTCTTTCACAAAATGCTGCATAATGGAACAACTAAAGCAAGGTGATTTCTACACACTAGTTATCAGAGAGTATGTGAAATGTGAANACGAAGGTTATAATCAGAAGGGAGCAAATGCAGACCACATTTCATAGTTGTAATTAATCTCCTCAGTTTTAGAAAGTTTTTTTTATTTTTTCAAAGTAGAATGTCTTTTTTCTTTAAGGCTGTCCTGCCCAAGTGACCCCCAGTTGGGGCTGCAGACTTCAGAGTCTTTGCAGAACGCATCACTTGTCTCTCCTCCTTTTGAGGGAAGTGTATGAACAACACTTAGGAAGTGGACATGGATG
>VYZQ01039877.1:58792-90997 GCA_013400655.1 Mystacornis crossleyi
TTCCCATGCTATCAATACCTCTCTGCCCTTTGACAATATGCCAAGGAACTCCTCCTTCCCAACCTTTTCAGCCACAGAAGGAGAGAAGAACATGCTTTTACTACGAGAGCCAACTTTTACACAGTAATTTTATTACATAAGGATTTATGCATGTGCCAAATTACCAGACAACCATTTAGTCCTTCAGCAGCTCTTTGTTTCCCAGTAGAAGTAAAAGGGGAAAAGGGAAAATTAAAAGGAGTATATATCGTGGATTCAACCCATCAGGATGCATATTTGAGAATAAAACATAAAGTACTCTTCAGTTTGACATACATTACTGTCTTTGCAAAGTTACAAAGCTTCTTATTTTCCCATTCTTATAAAAGAATGCCTTATTGGCCTTGTGGGATGAATAAAGAGGGCAAAGAAGATTCACATGCATGTTCTACAATATGTTTTAAAGGGCTGAAAGCAAAACACAGAAAATCTAGTTGTCCCTCGAAGTCCAGGGGAAAAAGAGGTAATGTCACTCTACTTGATAGGTCTCGATGGAAATGTACTGACAGCGTTACAAAGAAGCTGCATCTGGCTCATGAGGCCAAGTCGTAAGAAGCTTGGAGAATATATTGTCAAGGCAGTACTATATGGTAGTCTCCAAATGCTTTTTCTGCAGGCAGCAGTTACTGAGAGATACAAAATGGCTGCTGGACATGGAGATTTGGTTTCACCTGATATTGTTTGTACACTAATAGTTACTAGTGAATGGATCCAGTGAATAGACTAGAGAATTCTGAGAGCAGAATTAATGTCATATCATCAAGTAATAATGCAGAGCCCTTCATGTTAGGTGAAACATTTGATGGTGTCTAACGCTACACTGCAACATAAGAGTACCTCCTTTCATTTGTTCCAATGCCCATGGGAACACTGACTGACCTGGAAGAAAAGCAGGAAAATCAAAGCCAAAACTAAGCCTCAGAAAAGGAAATTTCTCAAGTTCACCTTTAAAGCTTGACCCTTTTACATATCTCATGTAATCTGCACCAAAACTCTTCAAGTTTCTCCTCACCTTTCATCAAAATAAGAGGTTTTTTCATCAAGAAAAAGTATTCTGAAATGGTAGCCTGGTTCAACGCTACAGGCAGAGAGCTTTGCGTTGGAGTGCTTTAATACGTTTTTATATTGCATATAAAGCATGCAAACATAAACCAGTTTGTTGCAAGCTACCCTCTTTGTGGAAGCTGGCTGTAATTCTGAACAAGTTTTCAATTTTCACACTGCTGCTAGGGTAAAACATTTTAAAGAGTTTAATTTTTACAGTGGCTTCAATGACACGAGATTATCTAACAAAGTAATGGTTAATCAATAGAGGGTTTAGTTGTCAGGTGAAACATATAACACACTAAAAGGGATTGATTGCAAGACTCCTCCTTATTTACTGGGAGGTATATATTTAAAATGACACAAACTTGTTACCAAGCTGCATTCCTTTAACCTTGCAAAAGCCGTTTGAGAAGAGTGTTAAGCAGCCCTATAGCCAAACAAGCTCTAATGAAAGAAAAAAAGAAACCTACAAATATATGGGAGCACCAAATCATGTCAGAATCAGGGGAACCACAAAGCTGTATTCACTCTCAGCCAAAGGCTTAAAATGCCACAGAGGCACTAGACTATGGTTCACTAAAGATAGAGCTGTATCTGATCTCATTCTGTAAGTGTCTTTGGTTACATTTTTCTTTTTAAAGAAAGTATGATCCTGCTCTTTGACACAAACACATTAACATTTCTCCTCTTGTCTGTGCAGCTCCAGATGAGCACTGAGCGCCAACCTGAAGCCTTGAATCCCAGGCAGAACTCCATGTGTGTGCAGCTTTTCTACCAACTGAAATCCATTTCTTTGGCCATTCATTCCAAGAATCCCCAGTCCCTGAACAAAGCTCCACTTTTTAATAGAAGCTGCAACCCAGGAGTTCAATAAGATTTCCCCCCCCAATTGTTAGTAATTACATGATTTATCAGAGAAAGATAACACTAATAAAAACACAGCAAAAAGACAAAACCCATACCCTCCCTTCAAGTCATTTTCAGGGAAAAGATTATTAAACTGTTCTTTTTGAACAAGGGCTTTTGTAGCTAAGCACAAATTGCCAAACGGTTAGAAAAAAAGTTATTAGACTCAGAAGAATTCAGCAGAAGTGGGAAGTTATATAAACAAATCACTCCAGCAGATTTGGAAAGATCACTTTCATCTTATTTAGAGTCTTAGGAGACTTGCATTAATTACCCTTTAAAGGTCTTTCAAATGGACTATTTAAGATAAATGCAATTTATTTATTTATTTCAAATGAGGTGCTTCTTCTGAAAGAATTAAGTAATCTTAGCAAATTTAAAAACGCTTTTATAAACAGGTAATTAAAAAGAAGACTAGAATTAAGTCAAGCTGTAAGACGTTATCCAGGATCCGTCTCGACTATTTTCTTAAGATGAAATTTTTGTTATCCCTAGCCCAGCCTTGGGAAGGATAGTCTCCACAGAAAGTCGTAAGACAAAATAAAGACTAGCCAAACAAAAAAACTAGATCATTTACAGGATTTTCCCTAAAGCACAGTTTGTCATATTGCAATTACACCTTACCGACTGTGAAAGCCAGAGTCCTTAATATTGCCACTAGAGGGAAGACGTGTCTTAACACATGGCAATGGTAGTTGGGGAGTGGGTTTTCTTGAGCAATTACCATAACAAAGCTCCCTTGGCTGTGTGTATCTTCTAATTACCCAGTACAATTACAATGACTTACCTAAAACAAACATTAAAAAAAGGGCCCTAAAACAAAAAACCTCAAGACAATGCAAACAAAAAGCCTTAGTCCAATATGCTTGTTACCTGAAATTACATTAAAGCTGAAGATCTTTTTTAACTCATCCATCAATGCACAAGGGGGGGGGGGAACACAAAAAGGAGTATGCCACAATGCCCAACACCATGGGGTTGTTCAGTTACGTAAAAGCATTAAAACAAACAAAAACAAAGAGCAAGGCAAACTAGATCTCTTGTTAAAGAAAAGAAGGGGGAAAAAAAGAAAATGTCGTGGTATTTAGCCATCTGGTAGCTGCTTGAAAACAAATTGTCCTCAAAAGAGCAGAAATACAGTATGTCTTCTCACAGTTCACTGGCTTATGAATCAGACTACTTTTTCTACTTTTTTTTTTTTAATACAGGCATGGTAATGTTAGACTTCTGTGCTGCTGCTTTCACTTCCCTCTTGTCCCACTGTGCAGACATAACCATGGTCATCCCAATCAGACCCGGTTATTCTAACTTGGATGCAATATCCACAGTGTTTCGGGATACATCTTGTTGGGCCCATTGTTCAAAATCCCCCAGGATTTTTTTTCCCTAATAGCTCCTTGCTGATTTTTAAACCTTTAAATCTTTCATTTTATAAGGCATATCATTAAGGGAAGATGGCAGCCAAGTGATTTTTCTTTCCATTGACAATTTGTGACATTTTTCCAGCAGCGTGCAAGGTGTTGAAAACCTGGCAGCTGTTACCTCCTGGGATGAAGATCCTTTTTTATCCTCCCTTGACAGTTTAACTCAATGGGTCAGCACCTTTAAAGACTGCAAAGTACCACTGAAGCTGATAGAGGCTTGAATTACTGCTCCCTCCCTAATCAATGTAAACCCTCACTGCAGGTGAAACTCTTCATCTATAGAGGTGCATGGGGGAGGAAAATGTAATGCCCTGAGCCAGATGGTTTTCATCTTGTTTTTTAAAGAAGAAAGGAACAAGCTAACAAGGGGACAGCTACTTTTGTTAGCTTCTTGGCCTCTCTCATGGCTTTGGATCCCCAGGGTTCCAGCCACACAAGAGAAAGAATACAGAAAAACATAAACACTTAAAGAAATATAACTAGGGGGCTGGCAACATGCTGCTTTCAAAGAGCTGGGAGCCCTGTTCAGTGCTTTATTTATCACTGCCCACGTTCTTCGGATGGTAAGTGGACATGGACACAAAGGGCAGGGGGGAGCAGACAACACTTGCAATTTACTCAATTACAGAGGAATGCAGCAATGCGGCGGGGTGACAGATTCCTATTAGCACTAATGCTGAAAGAGCCCAGTGGCCTTTCCGCCACAAGGCAGCAGTCCCATTGTAACTTAGACTCCAGCACATCCCGCTTTGGATAGCTTTTTAACACACATTAAGTGTCACAAAGGAATGGAAATTATTCTTTTGTTGTTGTTGTTTGAGAATAATAAGTAAAAAAAATTAAAAAGGAAGAATAATCTTGCAAATAAGGCTAAGGGTGTACCTCTAGCAATTTCAGGAGGCTTTTCAATCAGCAGCTACTTACTACCAAGCATTGCGTAAAAGATGAGGTAACCAGGATAACTTTATAGACTAGGACTGCCCTTCCTGAGACAGCTCTCCAACAGAAGGCAAATCTGAAGTGCAGCATCTTCCCCAAAGAGATGGAGGGAGCTGAAGGACCCTCTCTTCCTCCACACCAGGCAACTTTCCTCATCAGTCAAAAAGAGGGCTTCAATTTTGCACGGCAGAAACACTTTTGCAGAGGAGAAATACGCCTGGAAAGGAGCCCTAAGCAGAGGGACAGGGCTGCCAGCTGAAAGTAAACTGCTAATGGTTGCTACTTCTTGTCTTCCCTTTGCTCTACCTTCTTCAGCTGCTTTCTGCTACTCATGGTTTTCTTAAGTACTGGCTTTAAACTCTTAAGATCAGACTGTGCTTACTTTAACTTTGAAATAGCGCCCAGAGCATGTTTTAGGTGCTAAATGTAATTTTAGAAAATTATCTCAAATTTGTAAGAGTGAATTGAGGTAATATTCTGTGCCAAAACCATAAGAGGGAGAATTCTTGAAAATGCTAAGGGGCTTGTCTGAATGGGGTAACAGACAGGGATTTTTTCCCCCGGACTTCCATCTGGAAGCTTGCAGAAAGACAGCAGAGTCCAATGAGAGGTTTGCAGGCGGTACACTGTGGCAGCCTCACTGCTGCCAGCTTTTCCCCACAAGGCACCTTCGCCCACAGATGAACCACAGCAGCAAAAGGTACTTCATTATTGCTGCACTAAAGAGAAGGGAGGGAGGATTTTAAACAACCAGCATTGTGCCCATCTTCTTTAAAAACCAGCGGGGTAATCAAGTTCAGGGCAGCCCCGGACAGCTGCCCTGTGACCTATTCATGTTGACCTCCACTATTCATCACTTTCCTTAGGACTATGAGGGCAAGCTCCCGGGGAGTGACCACCACAATAGACAGATACGAGCCAACAATAATACGGTCCCTGCAAAAAAAACAGATGGCACTGCAATAAATTTACAAATCTGCATTCATGGCTCTGTTAAAAACACCCAGAAGCTAAAAGGCTGGAGGGGCCCCCAGAGAGCTTCCCCTCCCCTGTTTCTAAAGGCCGGCTCTCTCTCCAAGACTATTGAGCTCATGTTCTTCATAAATGAAGGCTGGAGACATAGCCCTTAAAATAACAAATGGCTGACCTAATCAATCTAGTGTTTGGGTCTAACACTAAATGATAGGCACTGAAAACTAATTATGTTTTTTGGCAAGGAAGTTGAATTAAAATGGAAACACACAGGTTAAAAACACACTGAAGCATTTGCGAGTCCCTTTGAAAGGGCAGCACACACACACGCTCACATGCAGGGCTTGAAACAGGAACCTGATTCAATAACTCATGCATTTATTTTTAAAATGAATCAGATTAGTCCCATGTGTGACCTGCCGGTCCATCTGTATGAGCTGGACTTAATGGGCACTCTTCTCACGCTTACTTCAGTTTGAAGTATGAGAGAGATAAATTTAGTTTAATTTTCAACAGATCAAGCTATCCATTTTCCAAATGGACCATCTGGATCAGCCTATTAAAATTAATTTATAACTTTGCAGTGTGAAAATTCGTTTGTTAGCTTAAATAAAGTTGCCAAAAACTTTTGCGACTGTCATTGTTTTTTTCTGGTCTGTTTTCATACTATGATTTTCTGTTTATCCCTTCAAAATTTAATTTTGTCAGATCAAGCACTCAACAAAAACTGAGCATCTGCATCCATATTCCAAAGTCTGTCATAGCCTAGATCATTTTACTGTTCCAGCTAACAGTGTCAAGTTCACTGCCTTTTTCTGTTTCCCAGTGCTGATCTCCATGTCTCTTCTGCCTTGCTGTCCCCACATACACCCAACAGTGGCCGTGCCTTCCACTTCCAGCAATTCAAGGACACAGCCCCACTGTGTCCTTGGGGGACCTAACACAGTGTGCTAGGACTTCTGAAGACACTCTTCTCCAAAAGCCATTTTAATCAACAGCAAAATTATATTTCTCCTACTAAGAGTTCCATAGCACTGGGCAATGGGTGTCTTCAGTCCCTGCGTACAACTTCAGGAGCATAAGTAAGCACTGCACCTCCTTGATACCTCCACCTTCTGGTATGTCTGCTCCACAAACCCACCTGAGAAAACACTTATGGCTAAGGCTGCATAACAGCACTGCAAACAAGGCAAGAAAAGGAAATGCACCTTTACTTAAACTTGTTAGCACCTGAACATGTCAAGACATCATACTTACCCTGAAATGGTCTGATGCATCTCATTAATTTTCTAAGACTAATCAAAAAGTACTAAATATGTGGATACTTTCACTGGAAAGACCATTTAAATAAACAGACTTCCCTTCTACCCACATACACTCAGTTTCTCTGTGAGTGTAGGTCCATGTTCCCCCATAATGAAATATGAAGGGAGTCTTAAGGGAGGAACAGAAAATACGAAACTGTTCACAAAAAATTTACGAAGTTAGCATCTTTCCACTAGAATGGGAGACATTTTTTTGTGTATTACTGGTTTGACAGCATTTGCAGGTCACATAGTTTTGGTTCTATGAAGTATGGATAGATGTAAGACATGGCAGTCACTCTGCATACCTTCCTGTAGGATTTGCAGACCTTTCCAGCAGGTATCACTCATTGATTGGGAGTATTTAGGCACATGGCTAAATATGTTTCTGACTTCGGGAATGAGAGCTGGAAAACTCCCCACTGCTCCTGTCCACTGCTAATAGAGAAGAAGAGCAATCCGAGCTTTCAAAATGCTCAACAGCTTTATTTTTGTCTATGTAAAGAACCAGAATTCCTTCCATAACAGGCAAAAAATCATGGACAACCACCTCCTATGATCTAGACAACAGGGCACTTGCTTTAAGACTAAGATTACATCTTGAATTTATCTACAAAGACTGTTCTCAACACAAAGGCCCCAGATAGCAGTAGAAGACCCAACAATTTTGTTCTGCATCTGTCACTGCAAAGACTGGACACAAAGATGGAGACTGATACAACATCTCAACAATATTGTGCAACACAGCTAACCATCTTCGATGTAAACAATGTCCACTGAATTCTTTCCACTATGAAATCTTGGGACACTACAAGTGGTTTTTTAGTTACATTCCTGGTATCTACTTGATTATGATGAACTGTGGGCCTGAGGGCAAAGACAGCTTTCCTGTGACACTAGGAATACTTCTGAAGATTGAAATATAACAAAATGGAAACCCAGTTCAAGAAACTGTACCTTCCTCATCTATATAATACAGTTTGTAAATATCTGTTTCCTCAATCATAATCATGAGGAAGGACTCGGTGTGATGAGAAGACACAAAAAGTAAGTAACTCATGATCCTTCTTAATTAACATCTCTTACTATGAATCTTTTCTTGAAGAAGAGACATATACCTCTTCTTGTTGAACCTGGAAGTTTGCCATTGATAATATAACTCTAAGATAAAAACCCCCTGATTTTCTGGCATTCTGGGGACCTTGCTTCCTATCCTGGGGATACACAGTAGAGACCTAGTAGCTTTGCCCTCTTCCTCCAGCTCTAGTTTGTTGTTGAATGCCAGAAACAGTTTAAGTTTCATCTAACATATTTAATCAATTCTGCAAGATAATCTTTCTCAGCTATAAATGTGACCTCAGCCATTATGCCAGCATATTGCCTCATGTCTAAAGACTTACATGGACTACCTCTGTTAGATGGACCTTAGTCACACGTATGTGATCCTTCCCGTGACATCTCCTCCCACAAAATCAAACACTCCTAACACAATGCATTATTAAAACACAAAAAACCCCCCAAACAAACCATGCCAAACCAACAACTCTAAGCACAAGTGCACTGTATCAAAAAGACACTTCTTCCTTTACTATGGTTCTGACCTACAACTTCTCCTGGAAATGGCAGATGTGGGGCAGGATTATGCCATCTTATTCCTCTGCCTGAATCTGCTGCTCCTGTGGCTGAGATGCAGAAGGTAATGTAACAATTCCTCAGCTGTTGCAATGTGTGGCCTGGGGTATTCACTTAAGTCACATTCACCAATGGTTTCACTCTGATACACCAGGCAGCAACCTCAGGCAGCTAAGGCATGGACATAATTTTGCTTCTGCTGCCTGAAGGTTGCAGTGGGGAGAAAGACCAAAGTGAAAATGGATCAGAAATCACTAAATCAAACTTAAATTTTCCAGCAAGCACATGCCAGACTCCCTTTGTTTGCCATGGGGATTAAAAAAAGGAATTATTTTGAATTGGTAGGAAATTTGCTTTACTATATATAAAAGACAAAGAAATATTGTTTTATTAGACCATCCTTTCTCCTTTTTACCCATTAGTAATTTATATGAATGTAAAAGAAAAAAGATCAGGTCATTTTTCAGGTTATTAACCTGGATATCACCTCCAAGAAAATTTACCTTCAAGGGCAATAAAAAGCTTAATTGTTGTAGAACATTTTTAGAGTCTTGATCCGAGGCAAGGCAAAATATACTACAAACAAGACGGGAACAATTACAGAAGAAAAGGCTGAAGAGGGCTTGATGAACACCAAATGGAGAAAGAAAGGTAAAACTAGAGTCACAGCTGACTGAACTATACTGAAACATGTATTTCTTCAGAGTCATCAAACACCCCTGAAAGCTAAATCTCTGTGTCTGATTTTCCTGGGTACAATGTGACTTGCTCAGACTTCAAAGAAGAAAAGATTTCCATGAGCACAAGCCAGACTTCAGCTTCCAGAAGCATTTAAGGATTCAAATAGCTAGAAAGTTTTATCGCATTTTTAAAGAGACTGAACACATACCTGTCTAAGTGAATTCTTCTCAGGAATGATCTTCCTAGGGGGCTCATCATTATTACAGTCTTCTCTCTCAGAGGAATTCTGTGAAAGAAAGTAAGCTTTAATTCAGTTCTTATCCCTAATATTACTCTGCGAGGAGAAAAGAAACAATATTTTTCCTACACAGGCTGTAGTATTTTACACATACACATACTGGAGGCTAACTTGTACTTTGATGCCAAGCAGCTTGTTATGGCAGAGAAAGAATTTCTTCTCCTCAACACAACAATGCACCGCTGTGCAGGTATCTACTGAAGAAGCCCATGCTTTAGGGATTTATTCTGAAATTACCAATAACAACTACTTTGAAAAGCTGAAATGGTAGTTGCATCAGCATGGCAACACCAGTGCTCCTGAACACCCCAGAATAACCATTTAAAACACTGGAACCTGTTGAAAACAAGAGACTGCTAATGGGTGCAACTGTTGTTCTCTGTGCCCCTATGTCTTTAGTATGCACTATGTTATTACTTGCACTGAATCTGCTTGGCTGCCTAAAATCATAGAGAGATTATGATGGAGCTAAAGTCTTGTAAAAGAGGTTGTCAGGAGATCCTTCCTAAAAAACCCCCAAATACTGTGTAGGTAGTGTATGATAACACAGCTGTTTTTCTCTCCTGCCCCCTGACTCCACATACATATACAATTTCTAGAAAGACTGATGCTCCAAAATGTAAGCTGCCACCTGCAAAAAAAAAAAAGATCAGTAAGACAAGAGAAAGTAGACAAGAAATACAAGGGCTTTTCCAGCATGAGTAAAAAATACAACCAGGAAACTTCTGTCCTGCCAATGTCATGATTAAAACCAAATATTACTTGGTTTAAAGACAAACTATAGTGGTATCAGGACACGAACAGTCTCTTGCAGATGTTTGGTTGAAAACTCTTGGATACAGTGGGAAGAATCCTGACCTCACTGCCGAAGGCAGCTACTCTGAAAGACAGCATTCCTTCACACGGGTTCAGCTACTGCACTGGGGGAGAAATGACAGCCAGCTTTGGGGGAATCCCACACACACATCTAAAATCAGTTTGATGACCACAGTATTCATAGCCTTAGGCCACATTCCTACACATTCAGTAGTGAGCAACTAAACAGGTTTTAAAGAGATACAGAAAAACTGTCTAGGGAGAGCTCTGCCGGGAAAAGGGTGGTTTTCCAGTCACTTGCAGACAAGCTCTGGACCGTGTCTATTACAGCAGAAGTTTGCATTCTGTACCTGTCCCCCAAATAACCTGTCCTTCGCTGAGCACGGCTCTGCCTGGCTTCTCACAGAGACAGCTTCCAGCCCAACACCCCAGGAGACAGAAGCGGCATCTGTTGGCAGAGGAGGAGCGGGGCCCTGCGAGCAGTGGCCGCGCAGGGCCAGCAGCAGGCACGGCGGCTGCGGCAGGCCGTCAGTAGAGCAGAGCGTGTGCCCACTGCAGCGCTGCGTGAGCCGGCACCGGCGGGGCAGCGCGGGGCAAAGCGACAGCCCGGACACAGGGCAGGGACAGAAGCTGTTTGCTGAGAAATGGCAGGTAAGGGGTGGAGGGAGAGGAACACAACAGTAAAACCCCACTTGGGATGTCATAAACTGGTCAGGAGTAAATGAAGGCTTGCAGACCAACTACCGATTTTTAATTTTTTTTTTAAACAAGATCTAGAACTTGTAAGGCACCGTGACATTTGGATGCTGTAACCAGAGTTTTATAACGGAAATCAATCCTAAACAGGCCTGATAAATCACTGTAAGAGGTCAGCTTTTAAAAGTTTTTGTATGAGGTCTCAGTCAGGACCAAGTTATTACATTAAATCCTGCTTTGAAAGAACTGAGATCAGAAAAACACACAAGCTAGAATTGCATATATGCAAAAAGGAAGGTCAGACATTAAAGCTGCTCTTTTCTGCCCATGAAATTTAGTTTAGTAAGTGGTTCATTCAAGTTAGGACTTCAGTTTCTGTGCTTTGGGGGGGAAAAAAAAGGCCAAGAGTGAAAACCATAAGAACCTGAGGTGAGTTACTTCAGATTTCCAGGAAATGCATTTTTTGTGGCCCCAGGGTGAAGAGGTTGTTTACTACTTCTGGATGCATTTTCAACACTCATCCCCTTCCCTACAGTAAGTGTCAGAACGATTTCCCTTTCCAAATAATCTCTCTACAGCAGTGAAATCTTGCATTCTTCTCGCCTTTCAAAGCCACTGAGGATCCTCTCTCACGCAAACATCAAAAAGCAGGAACTGCTGGTGAACTGTCAGCCCTTATTTTGAAATTTCTAGTTACTGCAAAGCATCAAGTTACCTACTTTTTCTTTAAGCTGAGCATCTAATTTTAAGAGCAAGCAGAGGACCATTTTGCATTCATTATCTTTATAGGTGGCAAGGCTAAGAGGTTGGCTGAACAAAGACCAGACAAAGACTGCCAAGTGCATATGGTGGTTCACAGCTTGGCGTCTCACCATTCTACAGCACCAACACAGCAGCTCCGATAGCAGACTATTAAAGAGGAGCGCTGCTCATGCACTTTTGTCAGCTAGTGAGTTACGCTTGGTGAAGACAGAATGACTGGAAAGCATTACACTTAAGAAAAAGCACAGATGTTTATAACTCACGCTCATTTCTCAGGAAAAGGAAACCTATCAATCCAGGTGCAGGTACAGGACCCCGCGTATTTCAGGACTAACTGTAGCTGCACGGAAGTGAATTTCACTTGACAAGGCAACACTTAGCCATGGCCAAGGGAAGAGCATAACGTAATCGACTGAAACGGTACATCTATATATTTCTCCTTGCTGAACAAGGTGGGAGGAGGGATAAACATGTGCGAGGTCAGAATAAGGTTTGTCTCAGCAGGACTCCAGCGATGCTCTGGCCACAGGAGAGGCAGACAAAGGGAGGAACCGCTCTGAGCACCCTCTCGTGGTTACTGAAATGCACGTCCCAGGCACAGACCTGGAAAGAAGCATTTGGTATCCAGACGGTAAGTTGGATGTACTCACTGGAAATATTAAAGATCTGCAGTAACTGTACTTCATACATAGTAAAGGAACGATGTAATTTGTTATGGGGAAAGACGCAAAGAAAACTAGTGCATATGGAAAGCTGAAAAGCCATACAACCTCCCTTCCATCAAGGAAAATTTTTTCTTCCCGCAGGCAAGCCTTCCTCCGTCGACTAAAGCTGGGCTGGCTAAAAGTGTTTGCACTTGCATGCAAGGGTCTCTTCTTTTGAACACAGGCAAGATTAGATGCTGAAGTCTCCAAAGCACCCCCTCTTTCCACAAACAGGTAATTTTTTTTTGCCCAAGGTCACACAATGACAGTGGAAGTACTGAGAAGTCAGGAAACCCAAGCTCATAGTTCTTGCAACCTTGAAAATTTCTATCTAAACGGGAGATTCCTGCAAAGGGGCTCTGCCTTCCATAGCTCATTTTTCCTAAAATGGCTACTGCCTGTAATAAGATCCTTTTAAATCTGATTTGCATTTAAAACTTCAGCCTGTAATTAACAGAATATAACTCCATGGCAGGTTGTCTTTAAGACCACTACAAAATTATTACTATTTAACTCTCCCCATGAAGCCTCCTCCACCACTAAACACAACATGCTACAATGCATACAAAATCCCCAGACTGAAGCATTTGACAGGAGATGACATGCAGTATTTTGTGTACAGAGCCCAGCAAAACACTGCTGGGAATGAGATATAATACATGGAGAAATGTACTCCTAGGGACTACCAATTGGGCAGAGCTACCTTTAGTACCGCCTCACTCGTCGTGGTGGAAATCAAACCCCTGCCAAGTGGAGGAGGCTTTCTTTGATGCTGTTCTGCCCTGGACTAATTATAAAAGAGTTCACACACAGCCTTTTTTTCCAAGTGTGTGGAGGTGGGGGTGGGGGAGAAGCGTGTGTCTATGTGAAGAGCACAACTATTTTTTATGCTTTCAAATTCTTAATCCTGTTTGGAGCTGTCAGTGGGGGTTAATGGAAGCCTTGGATAGGAGAATTCCAATCTGGTTGGCAGATGGATAGGTTGGTTATAGCTGCATAACTATGTCTTGCCTGCAGGCACAATTCAGAACACTGTTAAAGCAATATAAAGTCTCTGTCAAGCTGAACCATTTGGATCAGTAGCAAGGAGAAATAATAATAAAAAAGGAGTTCATTTCTGGGCCTTGCGCGTTTATGCTAGTATGCAGAAACTGATTAATTGTCATCGTGTGCTGGTCTGCTATACCTCGGATTTCTACTTCTGCAGTAGATTTTGCATGCTAATATAATCATTCTCCCTCTTGAGACATTAGCAAATAATCAAATGAAAAACAGGATCATAATTTACTGAGATTCGGGCAATTCTCTATGCAAATTTGACTTGTTATTGCTGCTGCCTCGTTAATCTGAATGCCTTTGACAAACTCCTTTGATTTATGAACTCATGACAACTCCAATGTGTATATATTTTGCTAGATTGACATTATCATTAAGAGTGGGTGGACTGAGCTCACATGAATGGCTGATTTTATTCGCTGGTGTCTGCTGCTCAACAGCTGAGCATCTCCTTCTCACAAAGCCCCTGAGCGCCAGGCTCTTCCCATCTACCCATCCATTCATCATCTCGATGTTAATTGGCCCAGGCTTTAAGCAAATTTTCAACACGATTTAAAGGCACGATGACACTGATTACTGACCCTCTGCCATACGGTGCCTATTGATTAACCTGACAGAGATGATGAGCTTGAGGGAAACTAGGTGTGTGTGGACCTCGGGGAGGGGAAAAAAAATAATATATTGTTTATGTAGGCAAAACACTTGTCTTTATCCCAAAGGCCAGAATTTGTGCTGCACTGGCCCTTAAAACACACTATTGCTTTAAACACCTGCATCCAATACAGAAAATGCTTGCTTGCTTGCTGTGGAAAAATGATTACAAATTTGATGTCATGTGCAGTCTGTATTTTAATCGAGTTCCCTGATAAATAGACCCCCTCAAGCCAATCAAGTCTCGCTCCAGCCACTGCGTGCGTATACACCAGTTCGAACAGAAGCCTGGGCAGGGTGTGCTTTTAGTGGTATCAGCAGATCCAACTGCATGCAGGAAATCTACTTGGGTATTTTAGGTCTCTAAGCAAATAATACAGTGGGAACACAGTGTGCAAACAGTTACAGTAGAGTAAATGTTTCAAGGGCAAACTGGATGCCAGACATAGCTGTCTCAGTATTTCTGCTGCCACATTAAAATAGGTGCTTTAGCACATACCAGTGAAATAGTGCATTTCTCCTTTTCCAGTGCAAACTGTTGATACGACCTGACCCTCAAGCTCCTAAGTGCTTTGAATGAACACAGCATTTTATCAGAAATTGAAAATAACTGACATCCTTTTTCATGTTCCTGGAAGTGTCCCTGTGCTGCACTTGGTCCTCCTCACCAAGGACAGAAGGGTACTCTCTCAGTCAAGAGGGAGCCACTGCATAAAGAGGTACATCAGCATTCTCTCTGCAGACTGGTGCTGTATGAAAGGAAAAGGAAGCAGAAGGCCTGTTTAACCCCTGCCCAGCCCTGGGTTAAGTCTGTCAGTCAGGGCACACTGTTCTTCTCTCCCAATTCAAGCCAGCAGCCTGCCAGAAGTCAGGATGTTCCTCTTCTTTAGGAGGGGGGAATTCGGGAGAAAGAGGGTGTTGCTCCAAGATGCTGCAAAGTGCGTTGTCTTGCAGAAAACAGGACAAAGCATCATCAGGTAAAGGTATGGAGAAATTAGCTGTAATTGCCTAATGTCGATGTCAGCCAGAGAGGACTGAAAAGAGAGAGAGATGTGTGGAAATAAGTGCCAGTCTAAGACGAGAGGCACATAGAAGCCTTATGTTCCCTTTCCAATAACCTCTGTAAGTGATAGATGAGTCCAAGTCCATTGTTATCGTTAAGGGACTGTCAGCATCCTCATTTTATAAATGCTGTCTGTCAGTTTATAAATATCTCAGCCATTTCAAACAGTGCTAGGATGAATCCTGGCATAGCCAGTGTCAGCCTGAAGCAGTATTACTGTTAAAAAAAATAAGTGTCTAATATACACTAAAAACATGTAAGGATAGCTTCTCCTTTTTCTCCTATCATGAGGCCCAAAACATTCAAATTCACACTTATTTGGCTAGTCACTATATATAAAACGAGTCCTTAGGATTGGTAATGTTCTTTGAGAAGAACAAGTATGAAAGCTGCAAGTTTGAAGGCAATTCTCTGCTCTTCAGCAGATAAAACAAAAATGACAGCTATAACACACAGGGAGATCCACAGCAATGAAAATGCAGAGATAAGTATCAGACCCCATTCCTCCTTGGCATTTTCTGCTCTGAACATTCACTGAGATTAGATCCTTTTAGAGAACACCATAAATTGCAATGTGTAGGCACAAGGGGGTGACTTCAGCCTGGAATGAAGGCACAGACAAGTTTCCCAGCTCTTACAAGTTTAAAGTTAAATGATACTTTTGCAAGGGGTTTTGGCTGAGCATTAGAATGACGCAAGGAGAGGGCAGAGAATCTGCAGCCTGCCTTGCACTGACTGATAGCAGAAAAAGATAGGGAATAAACTAAAAAGGCCTTCCAGTTCAGTGCCTGCTTTACAGACTGGCATGCACGTGTCTAGCCTGGTATATCTATTATCTTGTTAGCTGCCCAGAACCATGGTGCTTTTTTTCCCTCCAATACCTTTAAAAATGCCCCGTGATGGAGACTTCAACCCCATCTGGAACATTTACAAGTTGAAATTCATGCCCAAGCATTTTCTCTGACAGCTGAGAAAATGGGGAAGTACAACACCACCCCTCCAACCAGACACATTACATGCATGTTCACACAAGTCCTAATTTGGTCTGCCTCAGTGTTAACGCTGATGATGATAACAAAAGTTTCAACAATCTTTTTTGCAGTTGAAAACCAGGACAAGATTCTGGTTTTCACATCTGTAGAATGAATCCTTCATGGTTTTCTTTATTTTTCACTCAAATCAGTAATTGGAAAAATACACATTTTCAAAGCAATGAGAATTGATAACAGAACTTCACAACATAAAGAAAAGCTTCTTATGAAGTTCTTTAACTTAGCAATTATTGGTTGGCTATGAAGGGTAATTTAATGGTGTGGGAAGTCAGCATTACTAGAACAGTAAATTCAGTTTAACATTAAAATACCAAAAGCCAGCACAAATATCAAAGATCTGATGAACAGATGCATTTCAAACAGCAAAAATCTAGTTGTAGCTAAAAAAATCCCACCACTACCATCGCCTCCCCCTCTCCCCCCCCACCCCAAAATACAGATGCTGGGAACAAGTCATTTAGGGGAATTTTAAAAAGCTAGATTCACTTCATACACAGTTTTCTACAGTGGGAGGGAGAAAAAGAGAGAGAGAGAGAGAGAATATGGCTAATGAGAACAGGCTTTCCATGTTTCCCAGGAAGCAGCCCTGCTTAACAGTTCTGTTCTGTGAATTTAAGAGAGTCAGCAGTGGCAAATTTGTTTTTAATATTCAAGCTTTCAAGCCTCGCAAGCTAGTTGGCCAATGGCCCTTTCTATTCCAATGTTTGTTGGCGCCTTATTTACACACACATTACATCCGGAGAGCCTTTGAATATAATTTCACGTGGATTAAGGGAAGAACATTTGCTTCTGCTAATCAGGACATCTGGTTATTTTTGTAACTCACAGACATCTGCATTAGGCAGTTTGACTTCCCCATTCCTCATAACAAGGTTAGAGCTTAGGAAGCCTCAAGGACCTCTAGTTGAATTTTATTATTTGCATTTCCTCACAGCTGAGTCTGTTTTGGAATTTCCTTTCCTAAATAGCACAAATTGATCAGCACCTTCACAGGTATACACGTTTTTATGAATATGGGTATACTTTCAAATATTCAACCAGATCACCTATGTAAGACTGCTGTCAGGACTTGTTCTGAATCTTATTATCTCTGTGCTTTGGTTTGCCTCTTCCTTACCCCTTGGAACTTACCCCATGTATCTGCTCGTCACACTGAACAAATCAATATTCTTCCCTTTCTGTTCTTCAGGACAACATTAATAATTTCTCCAATCTTTTAAATTCATGTTAAAATTCCTTTGTAACAGTTTCAGCTGGGGTTGAATTTCTCTGCCAGACTTCAGAATTGTGCCACACATACTTCATGAAGAAGGATTTTGCATGCAACAGAAGCCTTTTAGAGAAGAATTGAATCAATCCAGGCTTGGCTCTCTCTTTTTCCAGCTTCTTTGTTGCTTTTATTTTGCTACATTCCTTCCACAAAAATTAATTTTCAACACTCATCCCAAAGTATAAAAGTACTAAAGCTTGAAATTATACTCAGTTCACAGCATTCGTCCCTCCCATGCCCATGAACTGCAGGCTTTTATCACTGATTTTGTATGCTGGAATAAGATGTTTTCTTGATTTCTTTCCCCCACATGTAAGGTGGGGGGAAAGCACAAAGTCAGCTTTTACAGGCTTGGAATATAAGCCAACATTCAAAACACATGTCAAAAACATATTTCTAGTACTAACAGCAGTTAGCAGGAGCCAATGGATCCAGGGAGAGTTTTTAAAAACTTTTTATTTATTAAAATTCTCTAGATACAGTTTAACTTTCTTTGTACAATATTTATTACAGCTTCATCTGCATAGAAGCTGCAAGTGCTCCAGAAACGGGTTGTAAAAGTGTCTAGTTTTGCTGTAGATTTCATGTCCCTCTTCAAGCACTATTTTCTAACTTTTTATAACTACTACTCTGAAAAAACCAATGTCATCTCACTGGCCTGACTATAAAACCCCTTCCCCTCTCATCCCTGGTCATCACCTACACTTATTATTATAATAATTTTCTTTTTCCAAAACTTCTCATTCTGAGCTTTCCTGTCAAGCAGACAAAATACCTCCACTTGCCATCACATCCCCTCCTCAGAGCCTGTGGCGTTCTCATTCCCAAACACCTAAATCAACCACACCATCCTCATCTCGCTGTACTGTTTTATGCTTTTCTTGTTGTTTTTCCCTTCCGGGGAAAATGAGATACAAAACAAAGGCATGAAGCAGAAGTTGTCTGTCCAAAGTAAAAATGACAGCATAGGGGAACAAAACTTGTTAACTTTTTAGGCACAGTGTCTCCCCCAAAGCAGCTCACTTGTTAAGAAATGGCTCCTCAGCGATCTCACTGCAGTGTCAGACTGATGGCAATTCACAGCATACTGTCTACACCACCAAATGCGGACGCACCCAGATCTTCATCTTTGACAGTGTGAGCCAGGTGACCCTGTAGCCAAAGCTACTTGGTCCTCAATCTGGAACAGGTTCAAAGTATCTACAGTCACCATGGAGCAGTTAGGATGACACAGCTCCACCTCCAAAATGTGCCTCACAGTATTAATTAGTCCGTACAGTCAGGCTTCAGTGCTTTTTCCAGCTTCCAAAGCTACATTTATTACAAGAAGCATCAATCACACCCCTGGACTATGAGGCAAATTTAGTTAGCTTCCAGTACAGGGTGTTTACCTCCATACAGTGCTGTTGAAAAACCTCACTGCTGATATGAACAGAAAAGGTGTTCAATCACATTAAGCAAAAAAAAATTATAATCTTCTAATAAAAGAATCAAAAGTTATAGATTAGGCACTGCACACTATAAATGTTTGGCTAGCAAGCACTGCTGCCCTTTAACAGCTGCCACCCAAGAAACAAACCCTTGGGTTCTCCTGCTTTGGCTGGAGCAAATTTAATTGTGGCAACACAACAGCCCCTCCTGCAACATTTACATTTAACAGCTTACTATTAGGTTGTACTACTGTAAAATAATTCCAACTCTGAAATGCCATTTTCTTGAACTAGAACAAGCAGTTACAAAATATTATTTTAAATTTCACTGTGCTGGGTAAGGAAGAAGAGTTGGACCTGCTTTGGAGACCATCAAATGGAATGAGTAGCCAAGCAACCAAAGAAGGAAAGATAAAGATGCACATAGGTTCTCACCTTCAGATACCTTGGGGCTGGCAAACATTTTGTTCCTATAGGAAATTATACAGCTCTAGACCACTGCCTATTGAGATCCGGCAGTTGCAGCTCTTTTGCTACAACATGAATGGCTTACTAGACATAGAGCATATCTGTTTTATTTAACTTCTTGGTAGAAAGGGGCCAGGAAAACAAAATGTACTTAAATGCTGAATTTTTTTTCCAGGCTGAATGCCTTTCATCCAGTAAGACATTCAAAGCAGTGACCCAGCAAATGGATTGAAAAAGCAATCTTCCGTCTCAGTGCCACATTATCATTCCTATTCAGTATTCTCGGTGAGATATCTCAATCAGCTGGATGTGTGTGTAAGTGACAGCGCAGCCCATTGCTGGGTTAATTAAACATTTGACTTTAACACCCTCCCCATCATTAAGCAAATAAAAACAGATAATTCAAACTGCACTTCATCCACGGGGTACACAACATACATGTCAAAATTAAGAGAGTCCAAGGCCCTCGGGGAGTTCTACTCGGGGAGGTAATCAGTTTAAATCTTATCTGGTTTATCAATTATTCTATTGATTAAAGCAGGGTGATTATACAAAACTCCCTCTTGCCACATGGGATACATGTCAGCAGAGCAGGACAACACAGAGAGGCTCAAAAACGATTTAAAGAAAATACAGACAGATGAATAACAGTCTATTAGTACATGCCAGCAATCCATAGATGGAAAATCTGATACTTCATTTAAGCAAGTGAATTAAGTCCTTCCAAATTAGAGTGCCAATGCTTTTACCTCATCTGCTTTAAAATCAGATCTGTATGCTGAAAGGACCATATTTCTTCATTTTGAACAGGTAATTTTTTGCCAGTATTTGAAATATGTTTTATTGATATGGTCCCAGAACATTACAAAGACACCAAACACCAGAAATTCCAGACTTTTAAAAGGCATTATACTTATCTATCAGCGACTCTGAAAAAGTGGATGGAAAGGGCATTCCCTGTATTTTCACTCTCTCACATACATACAAAGCATAGCCATAAGTAGAATGTTATATTTTAACGATTTAAGTGTGACAGATCATCTCAGACAAAAAAAGAATGTGCTCTGGAGTTGTGGAGGTTTTTTCCTTTTGCCACTATCCAAAGTGAGATATTAGCAGCTGTGGGAGCTGCCACTGCCACATACTCCTCATTTTCAAGAAGCCCTCACAGAAAATCTCACCAAAGTGGTCCTTGTCACAACTCTTGCATACAGCCCCACTACACAAAGCAATTCCAGTTACTTCTCATTTTTTGTTTTCAGGTGAAGACCTCTTTCTCTTCAGAGGTCTGTTTCTGTCCTGAGTGTCTGACCACAGTCCCACCTCCACTATCTCCCAGTAATACTGTTTCTAGTTTCATCTTATCCTAAACTGGACTGTACAAGACCTTGCCCTACACATACAAATCAGGAACCTTTTAGAAACAAAACAGTGGAGGCTAGCACAAACAACAATTGGAATTTACTTCCAGAAGTTCCCTCAAAGCAATAATTAGCAGCAAAAGAAAGCTCAGCTTTAAACCAGGGCCTTTTTTTTTCCCTATAGCATGTCCTACAATCTGTTTCATAATGGTCATACTGGTAGCATAAATTACTTATTAGTCAGCTAATCACATCTCAGCTCTAAACCAGGGCACAGGGTATGAACCACAGCAGTCAAAACACCAACAAGCCAGAGCGCCCCAACACCTCACCAGCCAGTGCTGCTGCAGTTGCAGTCACAGGAATTTTAAGCAACAAGGACAACTAAAAATCAGGCCTGAGGTGTGTTCTTGCCCTTCACCTTCAGGAGGGGATTATGTGACGCTCCACATTGGCATTGTGCGTGCATCCAACCATACTTCAGCCTCTTCTTTGTAGATCTCTTTTCTTCTTTGGAAGCAAACTAGAAGCCTGCATTAGCATGCTGTATTTTGCTCTCACCACTAGAAATACTGAGGGTGCTATTTGTAATTGTATTCTTTTAAGAGGTTTGTTCTCTGCAGCTGTTTTCTGCTTGCAGTGTATTTTGTGTAATCAGCACATCATCATAAATACATTGGCTGTTCCCCCGAGGGAAGCTGTCACTGTTTAATTTACAGAACAACCTGGCCAATGTGAATTCTAACACTACAGCACTATGGCAAGAAGTTACCACACTCAGAAAAACAGGTTTCTATGAATTTTTATATCAAGAGCTGGTCCCAGGACAATTTAGTTTCCAGAAATAGATTGATTTTAAAAGCACTTTATACACTGGATGGAATAGATTCTTTCCCATTTACAGCCTCTTAAGGCAGCACCAAATGCACTCCCACATTATTTTAAAGGTGACAATCTCACCACGATCGTCTTCACTTCTCACTTCTACCAAAAGAAGGCACTGGATATAAGTGTGTAATCCTACACACCAATTTCGTGTGTGTGTCTGTTTGGGTTTTTTAATGAACAACCACCACAACACCAATGTATTAAGTTTATCTTCATTTGCACAAGGGAACGCACTGTGTTGCAAGGTCAAATGTTATTACCTACATCAAAGGGTTGCTGCACAGTTTATTACTCTGAAGATGTGATAGAAGAGCAAGGTATATTCCTGAAAGAGTAGAAGCGTATGCAGCTTTATTGGCTGAATTAAGAGTTGCTTCCTTTGTTTGCTGAATATATTGTATTTTGAGAGAATAAATTACAAGGATTTTTGTAGAAGGTAGGCAAAAGATGATGGTTGATCTTGCTATATACAGACACAATTTAGAAAACTCCAAATTATTTTTTGGTACCATTACAATGGTACCAAACTATATTTGCAGTCATTTAAGAACTAGACATGAACCCTAAATAAATATTTGGGCATGATCAACGAGTTACTTGGATATTTCATTTGCAATGGCTACTAGAAACAGTCTACCTGACTACTTAGAAAAGGAGCCAACCTGATTTTTTAGACTGACAACCAGATTTTTTTATACTTATAGATACACACATAAATATATTTATATATTTAAATACATAAATAAAATGCTAAAGAGAAACAACTATAAACATAAATAAAATCTGAGAAATAGGATTCCCAAAGTATAAATTTCTTTGGGAATTCTCCTCAAAAAGCAACAAAAACCTGTTTCATATATTTAACAAAAAATCTGCTTTTTGTTTTGGGGAGAGGCTGATTGTTAAATAATTTTCAGTGTAACTGAAAACTTCTAAAATTTCTGTGTATAGCAGCAATTTTGCTAATTCTTGGTAGTAATTAGAAGCCCTGTTTAACATCAACAGACACAGGGCAAGTATACAAATATCATAAAAAAGAATAATGCATATCAGAGAGTATTTTGACAAGGAGAGTTTAATTTTACTTAGTTTGCAGAGTATTCTAACAAATTATTTTTGTTTATTTCAAATGTAACAAATATAAGAAATAACCATTAAAGCAAAACAAATACCAGCTTGTCTCTGATATGGTTTATGTTTTTACACACTATGTAAGTAACAGCCAACAGAAAGCGGAGGAAATAAGAAGAAACCCACCCGACAGTGTAGCAAAGTATCTCTTCAAGCTATGAATTTTAAGATTTAGCAAGCGCATTTCTACTGAGAGTGTTTGGGTTGGTTCCCTGAAATTTTGCACATGTTCACATAAATACCTTCTTTCAAAGAAGAAATATTTTATTTTCTTCTCCATATACAGAGTTATTCAGAACTATCTCTGCATATTTCCTAAGAGTGACTGAATTCTAATATTGGCTTAAATTTAGATGCTGGATAAGAAAGTATTTCATGACTTCTCCAAATTTGTGGTAAAATTCCATATTTGCATTTTAAAATTAAAATTATTGGTGTTATCTCTTTGCCAGTTGTGCACAAATAGGTACAGCTTGATCCTGTGCCACTGGCTCTCTCTGAAGTCCTTACTGCCCGTGGAGCCATCAAACGCAAAGTGATAATGGAGCAATTTAAAGGGGCTAGGCTGGATCCAAACGCACTGGACCATCTGTGACTGGTGCGAGGGGGCTGCAGCGGGGTACCCTCAGGAGCCTCTTTTCTCCACAGAAAGGGACAAAGATGTAGACTTTGGAGCAGCACGGAAGAGTCGCCGAAATGTTACTTAAGTACCAAACCCCGGCGGCTGCGGCGGCCGGCGGAGCCCCGGGCTGCAGTTCCGGGAGCGGCCGGGGGAGCGCAGCACAGTCCGCGCCATGGCCGGGCCCCCGCCCCGCGCCGCGCCCGCGCGGCAGCGCGCACACGCACAGCCCCGTTCTAATTCAATTAGCGCAGCCTGCAACTCCAGAAAAGAGTAATTCAATTAGTGCATTGTGGAGCTCCACAATACCTCCAAGCAGATGTTCGCAATCCTGAGGAACCGGAGCTAGCTTTAAAGATACCTGTATGCCTCCAACGCGGCGCTGCATATGCCGTTTGTCACTACGGCTTTACACACCTTCCTGACTCCTAACGAGGGAGAAAGGAAAACTCGGATGACTTTTGTTTCATATTTTAAACCAAAGAGCCAAACTGATGCTGGTGTGCTAGAGACCTTGCCCTCACCTTACTGGGAAGAGCACATTAGTAGTAACCTGACCATCACTACACCGAGGCTGAAGGAGGGGAGGCCTTGTAGCTGAGATGCAGTTTAAATTAATCATCGTGCTGGACACACTGGGGTGGTATTTCTCAGTGACAGATGCTGTCACACTTCTTGATACTCAGATTAAAGAGCTAATAAAAGCACATGGAACTTTTGAGGATCAATGTGGGTGCAGAACAAATGCCAATTTCTATTACTAAATGTAATTACTAAATGTAATTAGAAATTAAGTGACGTGCTACCAAAAAACAACCAAACCCATCCCCACTGAGCCACAAAGAAAAGATTTCTTTCTTGTCCCCTTCATTTCTTTGTCACCTAAAAGGAGGAAAATATTTCTTGCTGTTGCTATTACCTGAGAGCTGAGATCTTGCAGCCACCCTGGCAACTCCCTGAGTTTGGTGGGCTCCCCAGCATCACCCAGCCGCTGCACAGGTTACACTACCAGCCAGACAAGGCCACCAGATCTAAAGAGGGATAAATCCTAAATATGTTTAAGAAAGCTATTCTGTAGTCACTGGGCACTTTATTTAAAGAAATCTCCAGCCAGGCTAACTATCGTGGTCTTCCTACAGTGAAGCTTCCAAAAGTCTCCCAAACGGGGCTGGAGTCAAACACAAAAATTATGTGATTTGGCTTCATTTCTCCTCCTTCTTGTATCGCCTCTCATGCCTTTATAATTGCTCCTGCCAGGTGGTAAAATGAGGAAAAACAGAAGAGACTGCTGCTGAACACCTCCAACAAGAAACTTTGCTTAAAAAACCAGGTGTCACATTGTGGCAGTTCAATATTTCATAGCCAATACAAGGAATGTGCAACAGCACTGCAACTTTAAATCTTTGCCTCCTGTGTCAGTCTATCTCCTCTCATTGTAATGCCAAAGGGAACAGCAATCAGAGTGGAGATGTTCAACGTGATAGAGGTCAGGACACCAGTGGATCAACGTACCAGAAACACGACCTTGTTTATTTTTTTCCCCAGTATTATTGTTTACAGGGTGCTTTGCTCATGTACCTTGTGGTTCTTAGCTAAAAGATGAAATTACAGCCCAGGATGAAGCGCTCAGGCACACATCCAATTTGTGTTTCCATCTCAGAAAACAAAAAGCTTCTGAGGCCCTCGGGCTGCCATTCAAACTTGGAGAGGCTGACATTTTTAACAGCATGAACCAGAGACTGGCAGAGGGAATGATCTAATGCATTTCTGACTTGTCAATCAAAGACCTCACCTCTGCTGTCTTGTAAACAGTTGGGGGCCACCTAACTACATTCACAACCAGGGCAGAGCCTGCTGCCAGCCGGGGGGTGCTGGAGCCACATGCTCTGGCTATTAGTCACCAAAATTAGGATTCTGCTTTAGAGGTGCACTGTAAACAGCCCCCGGGCAGGTTTCACACAGCCCCTGGCAGAGCGTGAGGGGCGAATACAAAGCAGACTTAGTGTCTCTGTGCTGATGGAGTCTATGACTGGACACCCCATATCTTTCCCAATTAGAGACACAACTACACACACCAGCAAACACTGGCTCCAAAGCCAAACAATTTCCTTCAAATGTATTTCTCATAAACGCATTTCTGAGCATGCAGTTTGCCCACCCTAAGACTCTAGCTCTAACCTCCTGTATAACCAGAAATGATGTACTACTACTCACATTTACACTGTTTTTCCAACAATAAAATGTCAACTTCTAACACAAAAATGGATGAACAGGCTGAAGGAAATTTACAGGCACAACTGCTTCTACCAATACACTGATGATGCTTCTTTAACAAATACTCCGCTTTGTAACACAAAAATATAAACATTAGGAAAAAATAATGTAAAGGTAATTTAAAAAATAAGTTCATCTCTGTCTCACAGGGACAACAGACTTCCATCATTGCATACCTTTGATATCTTTTGCATTTTCACCTTTCTCCAAAAGTAATCTTAGTCCATAGAGGTCACACCCACACTGCACAGCCTCAAGTATACTCCCATTTGCTTCAATTTGCCTGGCACAGTACACCCATGCCCTTCTCCCCAGGACAGAGCTTCTAGCCCAGACTGAGGAAGTCACACACATGCTCACTTCTGCAAAACCAAGCAGAAGCTAGACCCCTTCGCCTGAAAAACCCTGATGGGATTCTTTATGGCCAAGATCCTCAGGTAAAACAAAATGAATTTCTGACATTCTATAGAGACACTTCTGTATTCAACAAGATGTTACTACCTCCACCACAAAAGTTAATCCTCCTCTTTAATTACTAGAGCCTGTTACAGAAACAAAAGGTTCAGCTTTGGCAAAATAAAGCTGACAAGACAACTCTGTTCTTCTCCACTTGTGTCTAGGTAGTAAAAGCACAACTCTTGTCCCAAGAAGTTTACAACCTAAAGAAGAGCTGGTATTCGTGTTGGCTGTGAATTGGATAAAAAGGAAGAGGTGGACTGCTCTCTGCAATTACCATGATACATAGAGCCTTTGACAAGACTTTTGAATTCCTCTTCAAGCCTCCTCATTTATACAACAGCCTACAGAAATAAATTCAAGGAAATACTTTGGTCTTTGGCAAACCTGGAAGGATTAATACAATCATTTCCTTGGCATACATGATGGGTGTAATTGTAAATTTGAATTTTCAAAGAGCTGCAACTATGAAAAGCAACACAAACAGAGCCTTGTGAGCGTGCATGGAAAAATATTTTAACAGGGAAAGTAATTATCTTCACATAGAAAGTGTCATGAAAACAGACACCTGTTGGCACATATGGAAACTTCCAAAGCACAAATTTTTAAGAAAAAAGAGTATATTCTGCATAATTTATTTTTTATTATTACGAGAATCTACATGCAACTTAATTTTCAGCCGCTTTGCAGAATAACAGTACAGTAAAATCTGGCATCCAAGACACCGAAAATGGAATGGCTGGCCTTTTTCTCTTGTTAAAATACCCTCTTTGACCCCTTCCCACAGTGCCTTATAAGAGTTCATGTTCCAATTTGCTGCCATCTTCCACCATGATTGCTATGAAATTCAGTTACAGTAGACTATCAGTTGCAACGCCCTTTGAGATAAAAGATGTAGAAAACAATTATTTCTAGTTTCTCATTCCCCTATTCATGGGTTTAGCCTTAAAGCCTTTCCCACTGCAGGATGATTGCCTAAAAACCGGGCTTCGGAACCAGATGATCCTGTTTTCACTTAAGTGTCTCCAATAATAAAAACACAAAGAAGAAAAACGAAGTTACCTGACATATTAACAGAATCATCTCTAAATCGACTACCTGCCAATGCTTCCCATGAGGAGTCAGCAAGACTTTAACTGAGCTATTCAAAAAGAGCATCTTTCCACATTTCTGTCTGAGCATCTGAAGGCAGGCATGTAAATAACTAGACAAATTCAGCAGTGACTAAGTAGCCTTCCAGATGGCATCTTCTCTTTTGCCACAAGCAAAGAACATTGGTATGCTTCTCCAGTTACTTCAAGCTTGCTACGGAAAAAAGAAAGTAACTTAATAAGAGAAAATTTGCTGGGCTACAAGAAAGTCTTTAATGCTTTCCCGAAAATTTGATACCAAAAAATGCATTAAAGAATGATGAAATACTGCAACATCATCGCTTCAAGCAGGCTCCAAACCACTCCCTTCTGCACTGAAAAATGCAGAAGCCGTGCCTCAGAGGGGAGTTTTCTTCAAACCATGCAAGCTAATGAGGATCAATCAGAGCCCATTGAAAAAAATGGACTGAAATGTGGATGACTCAGTGCTGCAGAAGCTGTTGCTGGCAATGTGGTTCCTCTCTCAACAGGCAGTAAATGTATTCTTCAACACAGCAGTCAATTCAGTGAAGAGTACATCTACCATTTCAGATGGCAAGTAGGACATATTTCCCCAATTCCCACAGTCACTAAATACACACAGAAATGTCTCTCCAAATCTGCAGAAATGCGAACGTCAGTCCTACCAGTACCCCAACACAATGAATGGTTGTGCAGCTGACTCATTTGACCCCAAATATCAATGTACTGTATTAGCAGAAAAGTTATTGTTCATATCTATCATTAGCAAGGACATCGTAAGCAAAAATAAATTAATTTCTCTTCCCCCTTTGTAATATATGCCTATTTTAAGTAATCAAAGATAATTCAAGTAGAAAGGAAGAAGTCTCAATTTGAGTTTATAAACTACTTTCCATATACTGCTAACCTTAAAGAGATCTGAGATTTATTCAACAGCTAAAAGCCCAAAAATTAGGTCCATCCAATTTAGTCAAATTATGCAAATCAGGATTAGGAGTTTAAACTCTGCCTCTTGTCTCTAGAGCCCGCTCAGACTAATAAAAAGTCATCTTTCCCCCTCCCCCATGGAAAGCTCTGCTAAAAGCTTGGTTCAGCAAAGGAGGCCTTGCAGGACACCTTCCAGAGTCCATCAGTGCTACTGCTGTGTCAGCAAAAAGAGTTGCAGCAAAATTATGGAAGACACGTAAACCTCCTCTGGGACTAAGAGGATTATTTCCACAGCAATATCCTAGCTCTGGGAGCAAGAAGTAAAATTTAAAATAATCTTTGCATGTTTTCCTTTAGAGGCACATAATGAACTTACCCCCAAACAAGTGACAATTTCAGAAAGATTCTGGCCTGATTTTTATCTGATTTTGTAAGGTGCTGGTAAATAATACTCTCTGCCACAGGTTAGGCCAGCAGTAGCATAATCCAGCAGCATAAACCTTGAAGTAAACGTTCATGCTACAATAAGATCAAATAAACATGCTCTCTACAGAAGTACTCCTGAAGTCCCTCAGTCACTGCGGTTCATAAACTACCTCAGAGTATCCAACGTGAACATAACACCTCTGGTGCCCAGTCTCTGCTGTTATGTCCACATGTCATCAAAAATGCTTGCAATCATCTTGAGAGCCTTGTCTAGGTTTCTCAATGCTCACTCAACACCTGTCTCGCTCTTTACCCACAAGAGAATGTCTGCATTTTTTATGTCTGCATTCAGCGGTCACCCAAAGGGTCTGAACAAACTTGTTTGCAGAAAGCTGACTCATGACAGAGAAAAGCCTGAATCTAACAAATTCAGAGACCAAAGGAAAATAAAATGTTTCCTTTATTTGCCTTTTGACTGACTGCTTACATGGACAGTAATTTTCTGTAGTCAAAATGTCCAAATTCCTGCTAACAAAGCTGAAGTAAAGAATTGCCATCAATTATCATCATGGCAATGAACTCACCCTCTCAGTCCTTTGCGTGGCACACAAAAAATTTAGATAGGAGGAGAGTCACTGCACGAATAGCCAGACTGGAGACTGTGTGATAGATACGGTTTGCCAGATATAATTAAGTGGCATCTTTATGACACAATTTAAAGCCAATGAAAAAGATGATGGTATCAAGCAAATTTAGATAAAATAATTATATGAAGGTAAATGGAAATGCCCCAACTGCTCTGAATCTACACAAGGTGGGTTAAAATACCAGAGATCAGAATGACACAGGAAAGGCATAGAGTATGAACCAGAATAAACAGAGCTCAAGCAGGCAAGTAACGAAGGAGATGCACACGCACACAGATGGAGAGAAAAGGAGTGGGGAGAGACAGAAAGTACCTGGAAAGCTGGGAGTGCGCCAGTCCCTGGGTTATACAGGCATCGCAGCGAGGGCATGCTGTCCGCCAGGCTGGAGCAGCCCAGCCACAGAGATCTGGGCATAGAGCACTGCAGAGAAAGGACAACTATGAGATGGGACTGTATGAGACAGGATGGCACAGATTACAGGAACTTTTAAGGCTTAGCCAAATGGCATCAACACAACTGCACCTGGCCTTAAAAACGGAGATCTCTTTAAGAGTGCACTAACTGCTGAAGCATCTTTTCCTTGAGAGGAGCTTTACAGATGTCACAGTAGCAAGAAAAAGGCACTACGGATCAAGAAGGTAAATTTTTGATCAATTTTCTACACCAGTGTGTTGAGTTTTCCCAGTAATACAAAATTTCTTTCCAATTAATCAGACCTCTTCTCCATCCACAGCAACGCTCCAGGCAGAACACAAGGGACGCAATTTTGCAAGGAAAGCAGAAAAGTAAACGACAACTTTAAGTGTAATACTTCCAGGGAAAGGTTTGTGTTTTGTCTGTAAAGGGGATAAAAGGAAAAATCTGTGATCCAAGGTGAATAGGAAGTTGGTGACACTTTATAGGAGTTTCATGTTTCTGCTTGTCTTGTTGTTTGTTAAATAAAATACAATTGTTATAATAAATTGATTCAGCTACTACAAACAGAAATACAAAAAAGGAGTCAAAGCAGCCAGTCAAGGAAAATACTAGCCATTTTGATAGTTAAAGTCATTAGCCCTTGAAATAGAGAGCTGCTTATTCATTTTACACCACTACTATTAAATTTAGGGATGCATTATGATAGCAATTGCTTTTACCAGACACAGAGTTTTTGATGCCATAAGCACTACTGCATTTGTCTAATTACTGGCAAGGCAGGAAAAAAACAAGTGTATTTTAAATTGGCAGATAGCCATGAAAACTGAAGGATGTGATAGATTAGCTGCTAGAGATTTTAAACCCTCATACTCTTCTTTTTTGCAATCCTGCCCCCGCTTTTTTTTTTAAATAGAGGGGGAGGGGATGGGAGGAAATTTGAGTGGAAAGGGCAGCTGGAATGGGTATGAAATGACAGCTGCCTTCTGAGCCACCATTTCTTCCTGCTCTTGAGAAGGCTAGAAAACCTTGCACAATCTTGTGCTAAATGAGTACGTAAGAGCAACATAACCCATCACTGAATGAGCAGAAAGGTGATCACCAACATCCATAATCTGGTCCTGTGCAGACAGACACAGAGATTAACCCTGTCTGTCACCACATTCTTGGCTGTACTTTGTTGCAATTTACACTGCTGTTCCAGAAATAGTATTAAAAGACTGCTGGGGAATATAACCTACAGAAATGTTCCCAATAGAAGTTTATGATACCTTAAAATAAATTCCTCACTGCATTTTCATTAAAAAAACCAAACAAACAACTCTCCACTTTACAAAGATACTGAAACTCAAGAATTTGAGTACTTCATAGTATTACATATCACATGAACTTGTACGTAATGCCCCTCCTGAAGCCAAAAAATTACAGCCATAGTATTGTAACAAGCTACAAAAGTGAGCCATACTTCCTTGTCCGCCACTCTAAACTCCCCAACACTCCCACATACAAAAAACCTTCCAAATGCCAGCAATCTTTTCTTTGCAATGTAGTATGTATCACTACAGCTACTGAAAGCTGTTGTGACAATCACTTTTTAAAAAAAAATATTCATATATGAAATGGACATCCATGGTTAAGCATTTCACCAGTTTAATTTACTTAAATCAAAGCTGTTTATTATTCTCCAAGAACATCACAGTAACAGGAGATTCACTACATGGTGCCTCTGATGATGCGGAGCAAATTCACTAGGTAAGCATCAGCTACTTACCATTACCCATCCCAGGATTCCTAACAATACAAAATAAATACAGGATGATTTTATTTTTTTTTATACAGAGTTATCTAAGACTTGCAGCTGTCATTTATTCCATATTCTCAAGTTTTCCCATCCTTTGGGCTGGCTCGAGTTTTCATGCTGGGGTAATGAACTCAAAGAACTGATTGCCATTAAAACTGACTGACAAGAAAAAAAAAGTTACTTTAATATTTGTACTGACTGAAGCATGGAAAGGTACAGAGGCAGGAAAAACGAGGAGCACTCTGCCAGCGGAAAGGGAAGCTTAAGTTGACTCAAAGTTTACGTGAGATTACGACTCACATCAGAGTCATTACAATCTGCAGGTAGGGCACTCTACTGTGCCAGCGAACTTACAGACAATGAAATGTCTTCCTCTAAAATTGCCACAATAACAAAGGAAAACACTGAAGGGCTATTCTGCAGAGCTCTCTGTCCAACAGAGGATATAATTCCTCATCCAGGCACTCCTGTCGCTTAGTATTGTTCCAGAATTAGGAAGTATGAAGTAAAAAATTACCAACACCTTAGATGATTTCTGCATCTGCTCCAGTATATAACAAAATCTACATTAGTGATACAGTTCTGTTACCCATCTTAAAAATATAAGCGTGAAGTACCACAGTGTGGAAGGAAATGTCATTCCTGTACTTGCCTTTTACCTATTGAAGGAAGCAGAGACGCTAAATTACTGTTGGTGACTGAAAGGGGCTTATTCACAAGCCTGAACAAAAGGCCCCAGGTGCTTCAATAGAAACAGCTTGTGTGTAAATCAGATGAGTGACCCAACAGAACAACTTCATTTAGAGCCTGATCTCTGAAAAATCTCAACAGCCTCTATCCCCGAGAACTGAGCAAGCCACATGTCAAACACTCACTTTTGTCCTGTCAGCTCCACAAACAAGGGACTGGCTTCAGTGTTCATGACTTGCAAGCTGACTG
>VYZQ01039878.1:3828-15390 GCA_013400655.1 Mystacornis crossleyi
TTGAGAGGGAACTTCATTATTCAAGTGATTCCTACTGGGCCTGGGACCCTTTCCTGACAGACTTCAGAAATCTGAAGATGAGCAAGAAGGAAATGCCAGTCTAGGAGATACTGGGTGAATATTTAATTTTCAAAGGAAAGAATTCAGTCACCAGTATCATACCATGGCAAAAATGTCCAGGGATGGATGGACAGCCTATGGCAGCCACATAGCCTGAGAAACAGGGCTGTGAGCAGAAGAATTAAAGCCCCAAGGAAAGTTTTAGGCTTCAACATGAAGAAAAGTTGGAGACTCTGGAGCAGGAAGAGTGGTAAGATGGGACTTATGTTAAATAGTACGTTTAAAGAAGCTGCTGGTGTTGCTGAAGGAAAGATGACTGACAAGGGAGTGGAGTTTGTAATCATGACACTGCCAGGAAGGACGAGATTCTGTTTTTCACCACAGGTAATATAGCAAATAATGACCTTTGCAAATAGCAAGGGAATTTTAGGTTAGGCAAAGATAATGAAATGCTGCAATAGTTTTTAAAGAAAATGTTCAAAAATGAGACAAACGAGATTATTTTTAATGAGTCATTTGTGTCCTGCTCTTGTAAAACCATATGGCTCTATTAGTAAGCAAGTTTCTTGAGCATTTTGCTGCTTGAAAATGTAACATAATAGGCATGGATTTCTTATTTTAGGAACTGCTCAAGTAAAGCAAATTTAATGCTGCTTGGCAAAGTCAGAATATGGTATCTGGAACAACTGTTTGCAAAATTCTGGGCCCCTTTTTAATGATGTCCAGAGTCTCATCCCTGCAATGGCACATTCTTCAGCCTTTGTAAGGTTTTCAAGATTGAATAAGTGATCTCTCTTGAACAACCTGGAACAAAGCATCAACTTAAAATAGTGTTCAAGAAGAATCATCAGACAGGTTAAAATAACCGGGTTTCATTTATTGTTTGAATGCATAGTCCCCTCCATTCAGTGTCAAAAAAAGCTTTCCATATGCACAAAATGTGTATTTTTAATGGACAGACTGCTCTGTGGTTCACTGCAATTCCTTATGGTTCCAGGGTGGATTGGGTGTGAAGCTGCAAACCTTCCATAAAAGCTTCAAGTGCAACCTGATTCTTTTTTTGACTCTCCCTTGTTGGGATGTTGGCCTTTTGTGCTTGGCTTCCCCACCTGTGTTTTGTGTAGGACAAGGTTATCCTACCCCTGCCTTGTCAATCTGCTCTGGAGTTCATGATGTGGGGCAAGTGTTTAATCCTGAAACCTTTAAAAATAGATGGGGGTGCTAATTCAAAGGCAGAGCTTCTGTGTTCAGCAGGGCACAGTTTCCCATGTCGTGTGGCAGCTGGTGCTATATTTAGTGGCTCCAATTCAGCCAAGTGCTTCAGCTCACATTGTGTGTGTTTGCTTCATCCTTTGCCTGTTCATCACTCTGATCAGCAGCTAAGTCAGTGGAAACTTTCAGTGGTTTGCTGATTGGAGATGTAGTTAAAGATGTGGCTGCTTTTAAGGGTGCCTAAAAGCTTTACTGAGTTGGAGAAAAAGACTGTAATATTTACATTTCTCTCAGAAATATTTTCTTGCCAGACCCGTCAAAAAGCTTTTTTTTTGTTGTTGTTGTTACTTTAGGTGTATATTGTTTGCTAAGTCATGCATGCATTTTGGTGTTCTTATCTCTTCCTGCTTGTTCCATGCTATTGGCTTTAGTGATCTGGAACACTGTTCCTTTACTCTTGTGCATCCCTCTGCAGATTCTCCATTGGAAGGAGAAGTCATGGCATTTGGTATTATCTTTTAGTGAAAAATGGCAGAAATGTGTACCCCAATCTGCTGAGGGTAGCTGTTCATCATTAGAGGAAACAAAGTTTGTTTTTTTACTGTTGATCATCTCTGCCAGTATCTGAGACACAATGACAGCAAATTATAAGGTGTTTTTTTGTTTTTCTTTTACTTTTGCTTGCTCTGGTAAAAAGATCTGATTTCTTTTTGGTTTACAACTGAGACTTCATTGTTTAAGTACTGTCTGAGGTGCTGAGCTATTTTTGTTTAGTCATTACAAGAAATTGTATTTTATAATTGACCTCCTTAGCTGTCATTTCAGAGTGGAAGTTATCATTGCTTTCATTACCTGGATTAAGTTTTTTCCTTTTCTTTTTCATTTTACTGTTTTTATTTTACGTTTTTGCCTCCACAAAAGTAAGAAACATTAGCTTACTAACTCCTGGGCTTAAAAAGTCAAAGCAAACTAAAAAAAAAACTTTGAGCATTGATTCTTTCCTTAGGCCTTTAGTGAGAAAAACCTCAGGAAAAAATTTAATGAAAACACTTCAGCCTCCCATTGTAGCATAAAGATTGTGGTTTATGTAAAAGTCTTCCAAACTTAATTGGCATTTCTTCTATTTAGCTGCTTGAACAGAAATGCATGGGAAATATCACTGACACAAGTGGGGATTTGGGCTTGGGTTCTGTTTTTTTAAATATCTAAGCAAAATTGTATCTTCGACTCATGCACAAGCTCCTGCCTCATGGGGTGAGGTTTCATTAACCACATCTCCAATAGATCTTCAGTTAAGTTCAATCATGGCAACAGATCCTTTTAACCTTTGTCTGTTCTGGTCTGTGGATGTGTTGAGATTGGCTGGATGCAGCCCTTACCGTGCTGCAGTGCCTGACCTGTGGCCTGATTCTGGTTCAGATCTCAGCTCTCCCCACACCTAGTTCTGGTTCAGATCTCAGCCCTCCCCACACCTAGTTCTGGTTCAGATCTCAGCTCTCCTGTTGGGACACGTGATGTTCTGTCAGTGAAGGGCCTCATCTGCTCCAAGGTCCCTCACTGTGTATCACCCTGTGCTCCCTCTACTGCCTACATCCAAAGGGGCTGCCAGAGCAGCTTTGTGCTGAGAAATATTCCCTCTGGTCATGTTACCCGTGATCCTTGGCTCTGCTTGTTCGTGTGTGCAGGGAGGAGATTGTCCCAGGAGGCATTATCAAAAACTCAGGAGTTTGAAGCAGCCCTGGAATGGGGTATAAGAGATAAGGAGTTCATGTTGGAAGTTCTCCCACTCTGTCTTGCAGCTCAATGAAGTCTTGAAGGGCTTTGGGAAACTACTTGTTTAACCACTTATTTATCAAAAATGCAGATACATCTGTATAGTAAAATTGTACTAACTGTCTTCTGTAATTTGCCATACCACATTGATTGATTCCTTACCAGGGCTTAGCCCCAAAACACTGCTGTGCTTCCAGGCCTCCAAGCAGTGCAGTTACCAGCAGGTTCCAGACTGCCAGTGGGGATGCCATGATCTGATCCTAGACTGCCAGTGGGGATGGGATGCAAATGGTTCAGTGTAAGGATACATTCTGTTGATGGTTTTGTGTGATTCTCCTCCTCATTTTGATACCCTGTTAGCTCTAAGCAAGTCTGCTGCTGGAACTTAACTAGGTTGTGTTGAACAATCTTCTTTATACCTGTTGTTTCTCTCAAAGGTGTTGTCTGCCAGTTTTCATGGGCACTGAATGTCCTTCCTTATTGCCTTTATAAAAGAGCATGAAAAATGCCAGAAAAAATGCTGCATGTCTGACAAGAATTCAAGTAAGGTGTGCTCTGCACGCTGAGGGGCCTGCTGGTCGCCTTGTGTCCCTTGCCACTGTGCCATCAGCACAAAAGCGTCTTAAATAAGAGCCTACAAAGGCCAGAAAATGTTGATTTTATTTACTACAAATGTGGTGAGACAGTCTGAATTTGTAGATGAAGCCAATCCTCAGGGATGGTGCCTTCACTTTTAAGCAAAGTTGGGAATCCAGATATGTAATAATATTTTTACCCGTAAATTCTCTAAGTTCAAGATGATAAGGTAGTTTTTTAATCTTTAAATTTTTTTGTGGGGCAGAATACTTTCTATCTTGAAGCCACCATGTAGCTGCTGAGACATCAGCTGCAGATCTCTTCTGGCAAGTGCTGAGCCTTAGACTCTGTTCTTGTATTTGAGTCAGAGGAAAAAAAAAAAAGTTGTAGCAGGTCTGACACTGTCAAATTCAAAGTGCCAATTCATCTAACATAGGTTCAAGGTAATTTTCCTTCATGTCATTAATGTAGATCATTAAATGAAATGATTTGGTTTTGTCAAGAAGTCATCAATTCATAGAAGAGCCTGCAGTGTGCTCCCCAGTCTGAGATTTCTCATTGTTTGGTATTTAAAGTTAGGATGAAGTTTTTCCAGCTTGGTTTCACTGAGGGTTTGCAAGCAGAGAAATCTTGGTTGTGGTGAGGGTTCTCAGGAAGTCCTCAGTTGGGTGGGTAGAACTTCAAGATTTAATGAAATCAGACATAATTTTTAGAATTTCCATTCCAGTTTCCAAGGTTGCCCCTCTTTTCACTACAATAAATTGCAACACATCAGGTTTGGATCAGAAATCCTGATTATGGTATATTTACAAATTATAGGAGGGAAAGAGTAAACAGAATTGTTTCCTCAGCTGTGCTCTAACAGGCCTTTTTGTTACAAAATAAAAAGTTATGTAGCATTTTCTGAAACCCTTCTTGGTTTTATATAGCCAGATTTTTAAATTAAGTGTTCACATTTGCTACAGTCAGAATGAGAATCAGCCACCTACTGATAGGCAGCTGTTTATAGTCTTCAAGAGAATTCTTAGTATTTTGGCATTCAAAATGTCATAGAGCTTTGAAGGGTGGAGAAAAACCTCTTTTGTTTGGGTGCTTGAAGAGCAAGATGTTTAGTTTGGAGGAAGACTAAGATATGACCTGTTTAAAGTGATCTGCTCTTTCTACATGGAGAAAATAATTAGTATTAAATTCACTGCTTTGTTAATGAAAAACATTCATACTAAAAGTCAGTCAAAATGAGAACCAGGCAAATTCAACTAAATAAAGCAAATAGAACTCTCATTTGGTGCAATTAAACTGACAAATCATTAGGAAAATCTGTCAAGCAATGGATTTATATTAATGTTCTCAGGACTGGATATCATTCTAAAGTATATTCCTTATTTATACACTATTGAGCTCAATATAGATTCTACTGAGTGGTAACTCATGACACGTGGGAGGTTACACCCAATAGTTAAATTATCTTGGTAATCAGAGCTATTTAACTTCTGCTAATGGTGTAACATTGCAGTGAGTTCATGAAAGAGCAGCAAAAAGTAGCTTGCAGATTGAGAGAATTGATTTTTGAGATCAAAATGTTAAATATGTATGGTTTGACATATGAAGATGTGAGAACATAAATCTGCAAATATTTATAGATGTGCTGGGAATATTTAGCATAAGTGGAAAGGTTTACAACTGGGAGAAGTCAGATGAGGGCGCTTCTTGGAATGTGTGAAAAGACCTTGTGCCAGTAAGGTGGATAAACTGACTTAATCATCTGAAGTTAGTCTTGAGAAATACATTTTTAGATAATCTGTTAAAAATTAAATTAAAGAAGACCCTACTGAGGACACAACAGCCACAACAAAGGTGCTGTAGATCATTGTTCTGCTGTGTTGCTCTTTGTGTTGGGCAGTGGATTTTGGAGGACAGGGTTGTCGTCTGTCACAGCACTGTCATCAGAGCCAAAGCTTCTCTTCCCTGTCTGTGTCCCATTCGGAGTAACGAGGGCTGTTCAAAGAAAACAGAAGAGAAGGGGGGGAAAAAAAAAAAGCATGAATATAAAAATACTCCATGATTTCAGTTGATGGGAAAGTGAGATGAGTCAGGGTGCAGAAAACTTGCCAACCCCCCTGAGAGTTTCTTGCTTAAAGTGACTTTGAAACTGAGCTAGAGACCGAACTGCAGAGAGATGGTTCACTGAAGAGACCATCACTGCAGCTGCATTTGGGGTTTAATTCTGTGTTCAGTGTTACTGAAGGATATCCTCTGCTGTCATTTCAAGTAATCACAATCCTCCTGAAAGAGACTTCTAGATCAGTGTCATTGTCACTTGCCTGAAGTTCCCATGGCCCCAGTTTTGTGACTGTTTTTGAAACCATAACTGGCATTGTAAGCTTTTAAAAATACAGCGTGATTCATTGTGCTGCTGACTTTTGCTTGTGCTGAATTCTCAGTTCTGCAGTAGATGATAAGAGAAATTCATTTATACACTAAATCTCTAAGACACTGTTCAATTAACTCAATTTTCAATTAAAAAAAAATTCCTTAATTTCTTTTTGTTTGATATCAGTATTGACTTAAATTTGCTTGTTATTCTGAGATGTTCAGATGATAAATCAATCTACTGAAAACGTTTCCTTGTAATTCTAGTTTTTACCTGTACAACCTTCTGCAATTTTGTCTCACTTGTGAAAGAAAATCTCTAACATGACATTCATGGAAGATTTTTCAAAAGCAAATATCGTGAATAAATAAGGAAGATTATCAAAAATGTTTGGGTGCTGTGATTCTCAGTAGGCTTAATTTATTGGACCCAGCCTTATTTCCTTCCCATCAGATGGGAAGAAGACTCAAACCCTTTCAAGAACTTTTGTTCTGTATCCTGGTGTCTGTACATGGTCCAGCACAGCTGATGATGGTTTCACGTTGTGTGTTTGATACTAAACCCCAAACCCACCCCACCCAAACACAAACTGACGTATTCGGGAGGTATTCAACCCAAACCCTCAAAAGGAGCTGGTAACAGTGAAGTGACCCCTAAAAAAGACCAAAAAGCCTCTGGTGACCCTTCACAAAGTGTGAAATATGGGAGGTGGTGTTCTCTGCCTTCTCTGGGACGAATGGTAACTAACACCCACTTGACTAAACTTAGAGGAGTCAAAATCTACCCTCCTGTCTTAGTTTGAAAGACAGGTGTCTGCTGAGGAAGGCAGGAACCTCCCTTGAAATAGAAANAATGGACATTTAGTGTAAACTATGACATGGTGGTGGATAGTTTGGGAAAGGGAGAAGAAATTGTGTATATTTGGGCAAGACTTTCCCGGTTCGATAAATCTGTGGCTTATGACTGGTGTTTCTCTGCCAAACATGTCAGTAGGCCATTATGGCATATAATTTAATGAACTGCAGATCCATTTATTATTTTGAGTAGTTTATTTATTTTTTTTTTAAGCTGGCAGACTTTAAAAAATCCTGATTTACATAGTGCTGAGGTCAGCACTAGTAGTCTAAGATTTGGTCAATTGCCTTAAAATCCTTAAAACAATTTAAAGTTTGAAATTTTCTAGTAAAGAGCTTGGTTTAAGCAACACATTTCTGACTGCACTTAAATATAGGAGTTCAGAAAAATCTCACTGAAGTTCCTTTGTCACACTTACACGAACATGGTTTGCCTCTCAAATCTCCTTTACTGATGTTGAAATAGGTTCTTTAATTTCTGTCTTGCAAAGGATGGCCTTATGTATGTTCTGGTGGAGGGAAAATTGATATTAATTATTTGGCTTTCTTGTTAATTCTTTGTTTTCCTGGAACCTTCATAACTCAGCATTATGAGTTCTACACAGTCCTACTGATTGCAGCATGTGAAAAAAAAAATCCTGCTAGTTCTCAGATTTTCAGCAAACTCTTCTTTTACCATTTGAGTGTTTCTTCTTTTTTTTTTAAACTTTATTTTGACAATATGTCTGATTTTCCAGAGCTTATGCTTTCTTGGTTGCCTTACGTGGATGCAGCTTCTGTTTGAGGCTTGCTGTGTAAATTAAAATATTTTTGTAACCTTTATTTGTGTTTGGTTTTTGTTGCTGTAATAGTCTCTTTGATACTGTCCTGTATTTACTCTGAAGATCTAGTGCTATCTTTTTCTACAGTCTTGTAGAAGCATTCAAAATAAATGTTACTTTCATTTTTTTACACTAATATGTGATTCTTCTAAGTTTTCAAGGTACTGTAATAATTTTGTAACTTTGAGTTTTATAATTTTTTTTTTTCAACTTAAAGATTTCCCTGGAGAATTAATTTAAAATTGACAAGGAAAGAATTATTTCTTGTACATGTCTGTTTTGTGTAGTGTTGGAAGAGGAGGAAATAAATGTCATGATGTTGAATAATTTCCAAGAATTCATATTTGGGAACTTTTAATATTAGTGATCTTGTTTAGTACTGAAGGGTGGCTGCTTGTGTAAGTCCTTTGTGGCAGGAATTGTTTTATTTGCAAAACTTTGTCTTTGCTGTCAGAAGATATTGCAGGAGGCTTGAATGTTTTTTGTTTGGGTTTACTGTGGCAGAAATAACAAATTCCTGCCATATTAAGTTTTTTAAACTTCATCTTCACTGGAAGTTTCTCTTCCAGATCATTATGTTGTATCTACTGGAGATGCAGAGATTGTCTGAGACTTCACAGGTCTCTCCCACTTCCCCAGTGATGAGACAGAAGCTGATAAAAGCTTTCCCCCCTTTTCTTTTCCATTCCTTTTTCGTAACTGACTCAAGTCCTGCCCTTCCAGTTATTTCTTTCTTGTGAGTTCTAAGGAAGGAAGTTTCTAACAAGAGCCATGGCTCCTTATTTGTTGTAAATTCTTGAGTTTTGACATGTTTGCTTCAGGCACTCCGCTGCCTTCCTGCATCCCCTTCTATATTCAGTAGTCATTGGGGTTTTTCACAGAGAGAAATCTCTTAAAATATATATTAAAAAGGCCTCCACTCCCACTTCTGCTTTTTATTTTTGCTATGAGATGTGGTGCTGACCCCAGGAGTGCTTGCTTGTCTCACAGTGCCTGGCTGCAGGTGACATTATTGTCACTTGGTGACCTGAACGTCCTGGGCTTGTCCTGGGAGTGTTCCCAACTCAAGGGTTGGCGAAACATTTCCTCCTGTTGTGTGCTCTGGAAGGGGCATCTCTGATTTTCAGAAGGGAGTTGTATTATGGACCAGAGAACCTGTTTCCAAAGTGGAACAATTCTTAGACTCCTGCACGTCTGAGTTTAATTAATTTTTGGAATGGCATTTCAGTTCAATTGTAAATTATTGTGCAATAAATAGAAATATTTAAATAAATATACATCGTTGCCTAAGACAGAACTGTAGCTTGAACTTGCACATTGAAGGATGACTCTGACAACTCTCACTGCACCAATATTCCTCTTTCTTCCCTTTGTGGGATACTTCTGAGTTGTTCAGTAGCTTCTTGGGAAGTTTTGAATTTCAGATAGATTGGTAAAGGGTTATTGCAGCTGTCTGATTGTATTTGCTATTTTGGTACTTGGTTCCAATAAATTGTCATGTGTATTATATTTTTATCACCAATGCTGCTATTTCTGCTTAGTCTCACAAGGCAGAAAAGGTTATAAATTAGAACAAAAATTGTCCAAAATATTAATTGAAAACATTAACATGTAATTGTATTAAATAGTAACTAAATTATTAAATTAATAATTTTAATAACATTTACTTAATAAGACTGGTGAACATTATAAAATAATGTTAATTATAATTTAAAAGTTTGTTAGAATGGACTTTTGCAGTAAGGTTTCTATTTTGTAACTTTGTCCACATTATTTTCTGAGATTACCAGAAATGTAGTTGGTGTATTTCTATCAAATGCTTCTGGGGAAATTTGTATCTGAAGGATAGTAACTGACAAATATTAAGTTCTTCTGTGAGAAGTGTCTGTCTTACAGAGGGGAGAGAGCTCTCCCTCTCAGAGAAGTTCTCGAGGTTAACTGTTCTAACTGACAGCTTGTTTTGGTCTGTAGACAAGCCATGGAAAAGGAATTGCTCCTTGACAGTAAATTCAAGCCAATTTAAATTTTTGCTTGTGAGTTTGTTTCTTAAAGAGGTAGTGTCAAGGTAATTTAAAAGAATACAACTCTTTTTTTAATGTGAAGGCTCAAAGAACTGAAAGAAATCTGTGGCTTTTTCCACAGAAGTGAATGTGAAAGCTGCAAAGTGAGAATGTAGACAAGTGATCAAACGCTGTGGGACTTGATATTGTGCAGGTCAGAATTGTCATGGAACTTCTCTTTAGGATGTACCCTTCTGTTGAGTTTTAGTTTAAAAAAAAAATCCAATCATTAAAAAAATGTTGTTTTAGTAACAGATAAGGATATTCTTACGATTGGAGTAGGAAATAAAACCTGTATGTGAATGTGTGTATTTTTTGCGTATATATTTATATCCATGTATAAATATTAATTTTGATAGACATACAATAATATCATCATTGAAATTGTGCTTTTTCCCCTCCATCTGAACAGCACCCGGCAGTGTCACCTCCTTCTTGATGTCTTCAATTCCACAGAGCATGAGTTGACCATCAGTGCCAGGAACAATGAAGATTTAATTCTGCACGCTGGGGAGTGTCAGCGGTGAGTGCTGTCACTGGTAAAAGAGCCTGGATTTAACCCTGTTATTTGTGTATACACCATTTATGACATTTAGGGGCCTGGTGTTCTTTTTAAACATTGTACACATGTCAAGGAATATAAAAGTTTTGCTTTCTTGAAGGTGCATCACTAAGTTTTAGCAATATCTCAAGTAAATTTATTTTGACTCTGCATGTAGTGGTCCTGAAAATAATGAAACACAAAGCAGTTGGTATTGAGGTGTACAGCTCATTTAATTTTTGTAAAGTGTTTGAATGTAATTTCCCTGTGCTCTGAATGTAATCCTGGTGTTAAAACCTGATCTCGGTACTTCGTTATCCTTTCCCAGTCCTAAATTTTCTTTACGTGGTTCTCCAGCCATTTCCTCACTTTTCCTACAAAGAAAACTACAGGCAAGAAAAATAGAACTGAAGAAAAAGCAATTCCAATCTCTGTGGGAAAATATATTTCAGATCAAGTAGGCTGTTGTGAGTATTGATTCTTGCAACCCTACTGGAGTGATGTGCAGCTCATTATTAACCATTTTTTGCCATTACATACCTGCCTGGGGTTCCTGCTGCTGGCTGTAGCCTGGGGTTTATCTTCTTTGGATGATCATTGCATCTGGATTCCAATTTCATCCTAGGAAAGGTGATGATGTGAAAAAGGGAATCTCACTTTTGGGTCAGGGGCTCCCTGCACCGCTGTCTTCTTTGGGAGAGTTGTGCTGCTCTCTTTAAGTCCTGCAACTGAGACACGTGGTTAAAGAGAGATGTTTTCATGTCTGCAAACCCCTGGATGAATATTAAGTTCAAAGTCAAACCATGTTAATTGCAAGGAATGCAGCTGTCAAAAAGAATTACAGAATAGGTAAAATAGCAGTAAATTTGGGATGCTTTTTGCCTTGGTGTTGCAGTGGGGTGGCTGCAACCTTTCCCTGGGAGACAGCCTTGGCCCGTGGAAGAATCAAGGAGACGATATTTGATAGATGTTTTCAGGTTTTATTCCCCCTGGCCGCACATGGCCGGAGCCCGGCAGGGACTCCGACAGCGACCTGCCCCCAGAACAGGTCTGGAACAACCCCCCCCGGGTCCCGTGAACACTCCCTTAAGTACAGGATTCCCGCGGGCTACATTCAAACTGACCAATCGGGGTCTGGATTTGGGGTACACATGACCAGGGAACAGGGACAGAGAAACCCCGTGCCCCACGCATCCACTCATGCTCATCCCCCCCACGGGGGTCACCTCTTCACCTCACCCTTTTTGTTTTAAATAAGATGGTTTCTCTCAAGGGTTTTAAAGCACATCATTTG